>BQNB010009685.1:2238-83672 GCA_026074375.1 Tanacetum coccineum
CGCTTACTACAATAGCAATTAACGGTTCATGATAAGTAGGGACTTAATGGCAATAAGGCAACTTATGCAATAATATTCAGGCATTAATCTAGATAGCATACAATTGAATAACACTTGTGTCCAATGTAAAACAAGTAATGTGTTCAAAACTCTCAGTTTTCATATATAAGAATTCAGTGATCTCAAATCATGTAGTAAGCAAATCAAGCTTTAGTAAATTCATGAGTAAACAACCATGTATTAAAAGTCATGTAACGCTTAAGTAGTAGAAATCAATAAGTTGGCTTAGTAAAACGAGCATGTATTCTCACCCCGAAAACAGTTTATGGAAACCATTAGAAAAGAAAAGATGGGGCTATGAACTCACCTTAGGAGTGATGAAGACCAGAAGTAGTCGGACAAGAATCAAATAAAGAGAATAAGCACCAACGCATCAACCACGACCTAAAATAAGTGGCGCGTATTTAAAATTTACACTTATAATAAAATGTAACGTAATATGAGTAAATAGATACATGTTTATATATATCGGCATGTAGTAATATCCTATGCTTAAGAATCCATGATTGAGAACCACTAAAAATGCCACACTTACATTTTCTGAAATTTGACGTTTTTAACTAGAGGATCATCATACTTAAAGGAATGCTAAATGGTCGAACTAGACGATCTCCCTCCATATTAAGTTACCCTTATATGTTATGTAACTACCATAGTTCACCCATAAACCATAGCCTAAGTAATCTTATTATGAAAGACACATCAATGACACTTGTTCTAAAAGAGGGTCTGCTGGACTTTGCAAAAGTTTGGCACTATCTGACCTATCTAAACCCTACAGAAAATTCTGGAAAAATTCAGGGAAGTCATACATATTATGAAGATGCTACAGTTTAAATTTCGTCAAAAAATATTAAGTAACGCCCTCGGATATTCAAAATTCCGCTGCGTACTCAAATTTGAGGGTGTTACAGATTGGTATCAGAGCCAAGGTTATAGAGAACTAGGTCAAAAGTCTTGTCTGAACTATAACCATTTTCAAACACTTGATTTACAAACGGGGTTTTTATGGGACATACACACATTACTTGTTGCATCAAATTTATGTGCTTACATGACATGCATTGTTTTAGCTTTAGTAGGGTACTAAGTGCTTACATGATCGATATACGTGTATATAAATGATATTACGTATATTACTATGAGACGTTTATAATTTAAGCTTACAGTCATATCATACTGATTTTTCCTATAAGTAATACTTATATAAGTTATTTTTGCTTTTGTAGTAGTCATGTCTTCTGCTTCATCAGCTGTCACATACACTTCTGTCTACACCGACTCTGAGCCTGGCAGAGCCTTCTGGGGAGCCGATGATGAGGAGATATCTAAGGGAGGTATTCCACGGGTCATCGTATTAGGATAAATCGAACTCCCGATACAGCCAGTAGCCCCACCATCACCGGATTACATACCAGGCCTAGAGGATCCACAGACACCACCAATTCCTCAGGACGAGGTTGAGCGTGAGCCTATGTTCGTACAGGCACATGATCCTGACTACGTGCCAGAGCCTATATACCCTGAGTATATACCATTGGAGGATAAGCATGAGTTTCCAGCTGAGGAACAACCATTACCTCCTGTTGATTCACCCACTATTGAGTCACCCGGATATGTTACTGAGTCGGATCCCGAGGAGGATCCAGAGGAGTACGAGGATGATGAGACAGAGGATGGTCTGGTTGACTATCCTATGGACGGGGGAGATGATGGAGATGATGACGACGACGATTCATCTATGGATGACGCCAATGATGAGGATGAGGATGATGAGGAGGAGGAGGAGGAGCACTTAGCTCTGACCGACTCTACTATTGTTGTACCTGTTGATAAACCTATTTTCCCACCTAAGGGAACAGAGCCTGTTATACCACCACCCTCCACTAACATTACTATTGGGGCTAGGATTACCGTCAGGCCTCAGACTTCCATATCCCTTCCACCAGGCAGAGGTCGAGAGACTTCTAGCCATGACTAATCCATCACCATCACCACCTATCTCACTATCACCACCCTTTGTAGGGGAGCGCCTTGCTAGGTGCATGGACCCACCTGCACATTCATCACCTTTACTACCATCATTTGGGTGTCCAACCCAAATTCAGACATTCAGGATGACGTCCACTCAGGCTCTCATTGATGCAGTTACTGCCGCATTACCATCACCACCACTACCACCATCTCTATACATACCACCACCTGTTGACCATAGGGATGGCATTCCCGAGTCTGAGCAGCCTCCCCGCAAGAGGTTGTGTTTGTCCACTCTAGGCTCCCGATATGAGATTAGAGAGAGTTCTACTGCTAAGACCTACTAGAGGCCGAGGGATAGATTATGGGTTTGTCAGCACGGTAGATGCTTGATAAGTGCTTAATTACACATATCTTTTACCTCTAAAAACGAGCTTAAATGACCAAAAACAGACAAAAACTGCCAAATATATGTTTGTTTTGCATTTGTGTTGTGCAGGAACGGATATCTCACAAAAGGACGAAAAACCAATCAAAAAGAGACAAAACAGGACACGGGATGGAAAAGTGTGTGGAGACGAAGCCAAATCAAAGTAAAGTCTACTCCGAGAAGAAAAAGCAAAGAAAAATATAACTTGAGGGGTCAAAAATGCCAAACCCCTAAGTTATATTATCATATAAACCACGGGGGCTGATTATGCCAATTTGGGGAACTTCATTTATAAAAGAAAGAAAAGGGGAAATAAAGAATGAAAAGAAGAGTGATGTGGAGGGGCCTTTCTTGTACACAAACCAAACATTCCTTTAATCATCTTCAACCTCTCTCTGTCACAACCCAACTTGTATAAACCCTTTCCCCAGCTTTCCCGCCAATACCAAAACCAGCCAGCACCCTGTTTTTGCTCCCATACTTCTCTGCAAAAAATCACTCAACACCCTACTACTACCCCCCAGCTTTATAAAGTCCATGTTGGCAATCCCTCTCCATTCCCAAAGCACTTCGATGGCTGAGATTGTTTCCAAAGAAGCTCAAAAGAATTCAAAGGCTGGGATTTGCTTTAGTCTCTCCTCACACAACTAGCACACTTGGTTTTATCTCTCCAAAGAAGCACAAGATGGAAGTCCAATACTTCGGCTATATATATAGAGCTTCTTGTAAATCATAATCTATCTTAGTTTAAAACTAGTTTTTAATTTTTAATATAACTTAGCTTATTTTCAGTTATTTACAGCTTTTGCTTTCAGCTTTGTAACATTTCCAAGTTTAATGGCCAAATTTAGTTTTAATCAATTACAATACCAGTGTTAATTTTCTCATTAAGTTGTTTTTGTGGTTCAAAAGCTCTCAAATACAGCTTTTTTATAAAACTGTTTTAACTAGTGAACTTAAAAAGTAAGTGGTTAAGAGAATATCACACCAATCACTCTCAAATATACCTCATCTTATGTTATGGATGTAAAAGCCAGTTTTGATGGGCATTAGGACTTTCACTAGCTTGTTTTATGCAAGCTAGAGCTTGTAGATTCATTGTTTGACCCTGTTTTGAGCAAGGGTGTAGTAAGTCTCTCTATTTCTTACTTTACTCGTCTATTGCAGAATTGTTAGTTTATTTGTTAAAACGCTATTTTCTAAGTTTATACCTGCTAGACAATTCATGCTTATTTAAAGTGCTTATAATGAGAATTGAAAATTGCCTTATAAGTGTTTACTTTGTTATTTGATAATCGTTTTTACTTTAATTTAAAAAAAAATTATTTTTAAGGGTAATTTTCAACAGCAGTATAACCTCAAGTTAGTTAACTGCTGGTTCACTTTTGGGAACAGCACAAACTAAAGCTACCAAGTACTAACTCCAAGTAGTACAGCTAGTTCATTTTCTTGATATAAAAGGTATCAGTACTAGTACTAACTTAACACTACCAGTACTAACTCCAAGTTAGTACTGTTAGTTAGTACTTGTTAGTTACGGCATGTACAATTTAGCTCATCAGCTAGTTTAAGATTTCTTTAGCTTTTAGAGTAATTAAGCTTATTTTAGTTTACTGTTTCATATAACTTATTTGTCACTTTTCAAAATAAATTAAAGAGTTAATCAGAATGTTAGTTTTACTAACTTAAATAATCATGTAATAGTCTATTCTGGGAAACTTATTCTTATCTGAAAGTCTTAATTTTGGGTAGTTAACCTTTTGTTTTAGCTTATTTGCTTATTTCCTGCTTAATTGTGTTTTGTTAAGGCTAACAGTACTAACTTAAAACTAGCAGTACTAACTCTAAGTTAGTACTGGTAGTTAGTACTGGTAGTTAATACTGGTAGTACTGTTGTTTGTACTGTTGTGTTTCTCTTGTTTTAATTTAGCTTAACTGCATGCTTAATTTGCTTATTTAGATTTAGATTAGCTTATTTGTCTGTCTTAAGCTTATTAGAGCTTATTTGTGCCTTAGTGTAAAAGTTTTTAGTGTTTTGCCTTTAGTAGCTTTCATGCTTGTTCTAGCTTATATTCCTTGATTATCTTTGTGTTCATTTGCCTATTAAGTTTAGTACCCAATCATATTCACATTCCTTGTTACATTCAAACACCAATCATCAATCGTCTTTCGATAATCCATCTCTAGCCTCGTTGGGACATAACGACCCGGGAACACTCTATACTGCTTCCGGTTTTCTTGATCGCGCGTTTTCGTCCCTTGTTGTGTATTTATACATGTTGTATATGGTACATATTTGAGGGTGAGTGCGCGTCTAATCAAGCCCTCAGTGATAGCTGTGGTCGTGGTTCTTTCTTTGACAACCACGTCAAAACCAGCAAGATGGTATTTAAGTTTCTTCAAACTCGTATTAACCTGACTTTAGGAAGTTCTTTTGGAACCTCAACTTTGGTGGGTCTACTAGAAAGAGTGGGATTTGAAGAATTCACAGAATTTTAAGACCAAAAGGCTTGTTCAGCAGATAATTCAATTTGTGGAACAAATCGTGTTTCAAAATCTTAAGAAAGTTGGTTAAGAACAGCATAATCGACTAGTGTAGTATTAACTTTCTTTTCTAACATCATAGGATCCTTTTATTTTAAAAGCATTTTTGAACGACTCTCTTCAGCAAGTATTAGGGTCTCTTCAGAGTCAGGAATCACAATAGCACTAGTATTCTTAATGACATTACCATCATAAAATCGTGGTTCCAATTGCTGAGCTTTCATCAGAAAGAAATGTAAATATAAGTGAAAAACCAAGAGCTTGTTATGAATGAACAAAGAAAAATTGAGGTTATCGTCACCTGTGAACCAGTAATTGTGCATCAAGAACTCTTAATAAAAACAATATTAATCTAGGCTGTTATAAACCTCAATTTCTAAAGCAATCTCACTAACAATGTTTTACCTAGATCTTCATAACTTAAAAATCATTTTTGAGAAGAGTAATTGTTTGCATTTAAAGATTCCTTTCTTTTAAATGTTCAGACAGAGTTTTTGTATTAAGACGAATCATCTCTACAACTGTGCAGCTTAAATCACAAACGTTGGTCATTTACTCTTTAAACTCATTTTTCCCCACCATCTTATCACAACTTTAACAAGTTCCTTATATCTATCAAGCTTCATCCGTTTAAAGTATCAATTGACACTTTTAATGTCTAGATTACTTGGGTACAATTAACTACTTGGGTTTTTAGTTGTTCAATCACAGATAATATCAGTGCATCTTATTGTGCAGATGAGTTAGAATTCTGAACAGTTGCCTGTTGTGATTCTATCACATACTGAGAATAAAGAATGATATTGATATCACTAGTTATTTCAGACTCTGAATAGTTCACAACATTCGACTATTCAGAAGGCGGAATCACCTGCACAGCTTGATTAATCATATTGTTATCCACATTATCATGATTATGTACCTCGGCGAGAGCATTTGAACCATAATGAGATAAATTTGCCATGAGAGCAACGTTGGCAGTGTTGAGTTCATCACAATCAGAGTCATATGCATCCAAATCATCAGCTTGATAAGCAGCATTGTGAGTAATGACAGTCTGTATGGCTTGACCTTCTTTAATTCTTGGATCTGCCAAAAATGCTAGCTCTTCCTCATGTAGAATTTGACCATTTGCTTGAGCTTGAACCATCAACACTTTATCCTTAAACCATGAATCATCCCGTTTCCTTTCGGTTAGTGCAACTGTTTGGACATGTGTCCTTCCCCCTTGCAGTTGTATCAAATAACAGTCCTTTATTTCCCAGAATTACTTCCACTTGCTCTTGGAGTGTAGGTCCTTGTAGTACCCGCAACAAAAGAAGTTTGTCTCTCCTAAACTGGTTGTAAGGTCACTCTCCTATCATTAATGATAGCTTGTTGCCTAGGGTTGACGAGATGTCCTGAGCTGGTATATTGGAAGTAGATAGAGGGAAGTGACAATCAGCAGTCAGAAAGACATATGTGATTGATGGCATCAATATGATTATCATCTTTCTGGAACACTAGAACAATTAGACCTGAGTCTAGTTAGGGAAATTCAGGTTGTTGGTTAACTATGGGAGCATATTCCAATTGAGAGATGGATGATGATGGAGAATAAACGTTGTGGTGAACTAACGATTGATAATCATTGGATGGATAAGTGATTGAAAGAGGTGTTAATGATTGATTGTTTGAGTATTGTGAGACAGATAAGTAAACCCATGCTATTATACTGATATAGTGTAACTTATTGTTGAAATTGAGAGTTTTGATAAAAGTTATGGATAAGTTTAATAAGGATACTGGGGTTAATCTGATGGTTTTAGCAACCAAAGCAAGAGGATCTGAGTTCGTTCATAGCATTAAATGAACTTCAATGCATTAAATGTCATGTTGTCCCAAGTAAGCATGAAGCTATCAATTGTTAGTTAGTGTGCAAATCATGAGCCAGTTTGACATCTGACACAAATTGCTCCACTCAGAGGAAAATATTCAAAACTTAGTATTCCACTTAAAATGTTCTAGTGCTCAAATTTGTCGACGATCAAGTCATTGATAGTAGTGAAAATCTCAGTAGAAATCACCGTAGTAGTCCCCCCTTCATTAAAAGCAAACTTACGAATTCATCATAAAGCTTACACTCTCTTTCCTGCTCGCAATGAATTTCCTTGCATGGAAGTTTAATTATTCCCAAAGTTCCCTATGGCAACTTTATGATCGAGCTACCACTGCATAGACCTCTGGTGTAATCCTGAGAATGATATTTGATGGCCTTGATATCATAATACATCTTGAATGCTTCGTATTTCAATACCTCAGAATATATTCTTTGTCTAGTACCGTCAATTTTCCCCCGGCTCAATTGTAAGGCCAATGAGTGGACCATTTTCAACGAATTTAAGGATCATTCGTTCATGTTGTCTATTCATCATGTATAGCTCTATTTTGCTTTTCCAAGAGTCGTACATATCTTTTTCCAACATAGGTGGACTGTTGTCAGCACCCAAAAGAATCGCTTTGTCAGCAAGAGTCGTCATTGAGAAATTTTTATGTTAAAAGATTACTTGTTTGATCGAACGGTGGTAGAAAGAAATTGTGATATTGATTAAGTTTTGTCTTTAATTGTTTTTAAATTCTTGAAACTACACGGGATTTTACAATTCTTGACAAAACCAGGAAAAATAAGTTAATGTTTCACGGGATTTTACAAGTCAAAGAAATAAACCGTATAATTTGGAAACTTGAGTTGTTCGGTTGAGTTGTTCAGTTTCAACTAAGCTCAGTTGTTCGGTTCAGTTGTTCAATTCCAACTAAACTTCAGTTGTTTGGTTCAGTTATTCGGTTTCAACTAAACTCAGTTGTTCGGTTCAGTTGTTCGGTTTCAACTAAGGTCAGTTGTTCGGTTCTGTTTAATTCTAGAAATCACTTCACTTCATATTATGAACAAGAAATTAAGATTGGGAGATGAGAAGAAATGTAGAGAGAGAAAGTAGAAAGAGAAAGTAGAGAGAATGAGTTTACTTGCAAAATGAAAGATTACAAATGACCAACCCCACTCTCCATCCATGGAGAGTGGTATTTATACCTAGACTAAAAGGCTAACTTGACTTTAGTATTTCTACGGGCCTGGGTCGGGTTTACTTGGGCTTTCTCTTGATACACGTGACCGGTTAGCTTACATATAAGAGCCCGTTTACCCGTCTAGCCTATTACAACGTATATTAATTAATGACCGAGACCTAATATAATTAATGAACGAACTTCCATTGTTCGACTCAATATTTTGAGGCTAACAATCTCCCTCGAAGTGAGTTCATTGTGACACTCCTTCGTGAGATCAATGAGATTGCTTTTGTTGTTAAGCTCTTGTGATCTTTGTCTCTGTCTACGTTGTAGGCTTGTTCCTTCATGCTTTGTGATCTTTTTGAACTTGCCTTGTCATTGCTTTTTGACTTGTCTTTAACATTTGGAAGATACTTTAAATCTTTATCCATCCGTCTTGATCGTCTTTGCCACCTTGCGATCTTGTGTCTTGACCAACATGCTCATACTTTGCATCATCTTGAAAGCTTGCTAACAATCTCCCTTGATATACTTGATATCTTTGAAGGAAGATCTGTATATCAGAGTTTGTGCGGAAGTCTTTGTCTTTAATTCTTGAGCTTTCATGATTCTTGAATCTCGATGCTTATAGTATGTCTTTGTAGTTTGAGCATGAGCATGTGGTAATGAATCCGACTTCAGCTGGAATAAGGCATCACCATCTCCATCTTTATGTATCCTGAAATAAAATAGTTAGCAATAAAGCGTGTGGACGAATATGGCTTTGTCATTCGTCCGGATTTGGTTAGATTAACCTTCGGTTCCGTAGGACCGTTTTACAGTATAAATACTGTACCTGTGATCAGGTAGATTCAAAGAATCTCCTTGACAGGGTTTCCAGCTCAAAGCGTAGGATCTTCTAACACAGATGTATTAGATTTACCATGCTTGCTAGTTCTCATTACCGGAACATCTCAAAGCAGACAACACGGTAAGAGTGAATCAAATAGTTACTATCTTTCTGATTAAGCCGTCAATTCATTTCCTGGAACAAGTTTGATTCACATTGAATCGCACCATCGTTTCTTTCCAGTTGACACAAGTTTGATTCATATAGAATCTCGCAAGTCACCTACCAAGAGCTTGTTTGATGCTGGCTCAAGCAGGATTTCCATCTTCATTGTGAGTACATAAGTATCACTCGGATGTTCTGGCATAATCACAAGGATAATGCGTAGGACTCTTGTTAACACACTTGTTATCTTTTTGGTGTTCAACAAGTGTTCTTAATGGAATGTGTCCCCTAATGACATTTATTTAAGATCTCTTGGCTCTAGACACGATATAGTGCATTTTGTTTTTATGTAATCGGCAGGCTATGAGCAACTGCCACCTATTCAATAACAACTAACCTCAGGGGGATGGGGGGTAAGTGTCAAAGTCAATAAAGTCGTGTGTATCTTCCGTGACAATTGAGACAAGTTCTGTTGAGAGAAACCTGAATGGCAGGGAAGGGTTGTGTCATTGCAACACTGGTCCATGAAGTTGTCTCAATATCACACCTCACATTGTGATTCTGACACATATGTAATGTGACCCGTTTCTGCCTAAGTTGTGTGGAGGGTCTTCTTTCATCACCATAAACCATACATTTTCAGTAATTCAATTCTTCAACCCTACAAGCTTACCAAGACGTCATTTACTAACACCTTGTTGTGATTGTTCCATGTTAGCTCATCTTAGTCGTGCATTCTTCCCTTATACACATTCATCTCCAATCATACCTAAGGACTGCTATTTCTAACTATGAAGTGTCCTTGGGTAGATTCCCCTCCGTATCAGGGTGTTGGAACATAGGAAAAAAATACTAACCTTACCACCTTAAGACTTCATAATCGTCGTGAAAATAAGTTTTGTAGGGTAAGCGATCGTAACCATAAAACTTTTCGAATATTATCAAGCACTTGAGTCGATAAGAAACCTTTATTATTTCAAGATCTACATTTTAAATACATTTCTCCCCTATTTTAAATACAAATTCACTTAGTTATTGAAATACTTTTTTTTGTTGATTAAAAATTTGTCTTGAAATTGCCATGGAATACTTTTACTTAGCATTAATACCAAGGGAACATAAACTTGCTCCCGCCTCGAATTTATCATAGTTTTGACACCAAAAACAATGATAACCAAGTTGTAAAATGAATATAAAATTGTAGGGTTAACATTGTTGGAGCACCACACATTTAGAAAGATTATGATTGTCATTAAAGAATTCTTGAAAAATTGTGCTCAACCACCTAATCATCTTATAACAATCAATCTATTTAATAGTCATTATTATTTCGTAGATGTTATTAAGACCTTTTATAATGTGTTGAATACATAAGAATTGTCATGTTATGATGTATTCAACAATCATTAAAATATTTTTTTTCAAAAAAAACTCCCCCTCAAACTTTGACTCATTTAAAAAATGACACCAAATGTAGAATAATTGTCTTATAAAACAATATGAGGGATGGAATGTTGAACACACAATTTTGAAAGATTTTGAATTGTCATTGAGAAATTCTTGAAAAATTGTGTTCAACGTGTTGAAAAACCAAATGTTAGAAGACTTCTCTTCTAACGCTAAGGATAAGCGCACTTATGCGTACACTCTCCTTTGTCGTTCGGGTCCGAGTTGCAATCTGAGAGTGATTACAAGTCATTAAGAAAAAAAATTAGAAATGACATGTTTTGAAAACATTTGAAAAACTCCTGTTCGAACTTCATTTACACGCCCGTGTCGATATTAATCAACATTTCTAGGTACGTAAATGTTATCGATTCCAAGAGACATGTCAAGAATAATATTTTTTGAAACATTTTCTGATTTTTTGATTTTGTATTTTCTTTTTGAAATTTTATATTTTTGTATTTTTCTTTTTTCAAAAATATGTACATGTTGATGTTTGATGAAGTATCAAACAGATTCATTTGTCAGAACCTCCAGTTCTGCTGGAGTCAAACATCTCATACCAATTCGTCTGACAAGATACTGAAACCTATCTTCGAATAGGGCTTTAGTAAACATATCAGCCAATTGGTATTCAGTTTTGACAAAGTACAATTTAATTATACCGTTTTCAACCTGTTCCTTGATGAAATGATACCGAGTATGGATGTGCTTGGTACGTGAGTGCTGCACGGGGTTGCATGAGATTGCTATGGCTGACTGAGAGTCGCAATACAACGGTATTTTGTTGTAGTTGAAGCCATAATCTTGAACAGTGTCTCTCCTCCACATGTACTAGCACAACTTGCAGATAACGTTACGTATTCAGCCTCCATGGATGACATTGCAATACAGTCTTGCTTCTTTGACATCCAGCTGACTAACTTATTACCTAGGAACTGTATTCCTCCAGAAGTACTTTTGCGAGTATCAACCCAACTGGCATGATCGGCATCTGAAAAGGCTGTTAGTTCAAAGCCAGAACCCTTCGGATACCAGAGTCCCATGTTAATGGTACCGCTGAAGTATCGAAAGATCTTTTTAACCTCTTTGAGGTGTTTTTAAGTCGGTCTTGCTTGATATCTTGCATAATAACAAACTGCTTGCACTATGTCTGGTCTACTAGATGTCAGATACATGAATGACCCGATTTTACTACGGTAGTCAGTTTGGTCGACGGGTTCACCACTCAAGTCTGCATCTAATTTATGTTTCGTAGCCATTGGTGTACCAATGCTTTGTCCTTTTTCCATACCATGTTTTTTTAGAATCTCTAAAGTATATTTGGCCTGATTGATAAAATACCACGTGGGGATTGGTGGATCTAAAGTCCTAAAAAGAATTTCATTTCCCCCATTAAGGACATCTCAAATCTACTGTGTATTAATTTTTTAAAACGTTTAGAAAATTTAGGGTTTGTGGAACCAAAAATAATGTCATCAATGTAAATTTGCACAAGTAGAATGTCCTCCCCGTATTTTATTATGAATAGGGTCAGGTCAATGATACCTTTAGTAAAACCTTTAGAAATCAAGAATTTTGAGAGTTTACTCTCAATTGATTTCACCTACTGCTGAGTCACCTGGATATGTTACCGAGTCGGATCCCGAAGAAGATCCGGAGGAGTACGAGGACGATGAGCCCGAGGATGGTCCGGTTGACTATCCTATGGACGGGGGAGATGATGGAGATGATGATGACGGCGATTCATCTAGGGATGACGCCAATGATGAGGATGAGGACGAGGAGGATGAGGAGGACGAGGAGGAGGAGGAGCACTTAGCTCCGGCTGACTCTACCGTCATACCTGCTGATGAGCCTGTTTTCCCACCTGAGGGGACAGAGCCTGTTATACTACCACCCTCCACTGACATTACTATTGGGGCTAGGATTACCGTCCGACCCCAGATTTCCATATCCCTTCCACCAGAGGCAGAGGTTGAGAGACTTCTGACCATGACTACCCCATCACCATCACCACCTATCTCACTATCACCACCCTCTGCAGGGGAGCGCCTTGCTAGGTGCACGGCCCCACCTGCACATTCACCACCTTTACCACCATCATCTGGGTGTCTAACCCAAATCCAGACACTCAGGATAGCATCCACCCAGGCTCTCATTGATGCAGTTACTACCGCATTACCACCACCTTCACTACCACCACTACCACCATCTCTATCCATACCATCACCTGTTGACCGTAGGGATGATATTCCCGAGTCTGAGCAGCCTCCCCGCAAGAGGTTGCATCTATCCACCCTAGGCTCCAGATATGAGGTCGGAGAAAGTTCTACTGCTAGACCTACCGGAGGTCGAGGGATAGATTATGGATTTGTCAGCACGACAGATGCTGAAGAGAGACGACAGGGGATTAGAGATGTTGGGTACGGGATTAGGGATACTTGGGTAGATCCGGCAGAGGCAGTTCCAGAGATAGCACCTATGACCGTGGGAGAGGTCAACACTAGGGTTACAGAGCTTGCTGAGCTCCATGAGCGGGATACACAGGACTTGTATGCTCTACTAGAGGATGCTCAGGATAGTAGGTCTCGTATATCACAGCGAGTCGATATGGACTCGCAGCGGGTCGATTTACTTATGGGGGATAGGATGACTCTCCAGGAGACAGTATGGATGGTGGAGGAGGAGGCCTATGCTTCCCGAGAGGCTTGGGCTCGTTCGATAGGATTGAGCCAGGCGACTCATCAGGAGCTTCAGACCCATCGTGATCATGTGTATGCACATGAGACCTATCTCCAGGCGCACCAGACACAACTACAGCTG
Organism: Tanacetum coccineum; assembly: GCA_026074375.1. NCBI lineage: Eukaryota > Viridiplantae > Streptophyta > Magnoliopsida > Asterales > Asteraceae > Tanacetum > Tanacetum coccineum. The sequence goes on from BQNB010009685.1 coordinate 15,558, forward strand.
CAGAGTACTCTCATTCAGACACAGCACCAGGTACACGAGACTCGCTTTCAGATGCAGCAGGCTGAGTTAGCAGCATTTCGAGAGACTGATCGTAGGCGCCAGGACCAGATGATAGAGACTCTCCGAGTCATCAGAGATATGAGGCGAGAGATGAGCGACATGCAGACTGAGTTGTTAGCACTGCGAGAGCAGCAGAGGAGAGCTAGACAGCCAGGACCAGAGGCTAGGATTCCAGATCACCAGGAGGCTTCTGGGGACGCCGATAGTCGCATTTAGTGATTTATGTTATTGTATCTTGCTAGGTCATTGTACAGGCATGTTAAGTATTAGGGGTTTTCCCCGCTAGCATAGCCTTAGATCTTTTGTGTTGTATTATGTGTACTCAGACGACTATTTCATGTAAAATTTTCAAAGTTATGAATGAAATGGATGTGTTACTTTGTACTATATACTTCTCTTGTGTTGATTATCTCATCCATATATTATTATATTCTGTCATATAACCTCATGTTTTGTCTTTTGTGATCTAGACAAATCATGGCACCTACAACCAGAGGAGGACCAAATACCCCTGTCAATGACACCAACCCAAACAACATGACCCCCGAATCCGTCCAAGCAATGATCGACCAAGCTCTCTTGCGAAACTCCACCAATGGAGATGGAAGCCACAGTTCGCACGGGGATAACCGAAGGAACGTGCAAACTGCGCGCCCTTGTTTTTACGCTGACTTCATGAAGTGTCAACCTTTGAACTTCAAAGGGGCTGAAGGTGTGGTCGGTTTAACTCGATGGATTGAAAAGATGGAGTCAGTTTTCAATATCAGTGGTTGTGCTATTGAGAATCAAGTGAAGTTTGCCACCTGCACTCTGTTAGGTGCTGCTTTGACTTGGTGGAATGGTCAGATAAGAACCTTAGGTCCAGAGGCATATGCCATGACTTGGGAAGTACTCAAGAAAAAGATGACGGACAAGTATTGTCCGCAGGGTGAAATCAAGAAATTAGAAATCGAGCTGTGGAACCTAAAAGTCAAGGGAAACGACGTTCCAGCATACACTGAACGTTTCCAAGAGTTAACCCTGATATGTACCAAGTTAGGTTTTGGCCAATGAAACCGAGAAGGATTCAAGTACATCAGTGGACTTCCTGACAACATTTATGGGAACGTCAAGTCTGCCAAACCCAAGACGTTGGATGAGACTATTGAGTTGGCCAACGACTTGATGGATCAGAAACTCTGCACCTACGCGGAAAGGCAATCTAAAAACAAAAGGAAGGCTGATGATTCATTCAAAAACAACCATGGTCACTAGTAACAACCCTTCAAGAGGCAAAATGTCGCCAAGGTCTACAATATGGGGACAAGCGAAAAGAAGCCGTATGGGGGATCTCTGCCCAAGTGCACGAAGTGCCATCTTCACCACAATGGCCCGTGCACCCAAAGGTGCCACAAGTGCAACAAAGTAGGGCATTTTACTCGCGATTGCAGGAGTACTGGTAACATAAATGTTGATAATACTCAAAAGGGTAATGGGGTAGCTCCCAAGGGAAATGGTTGTTTTGAGTGTGGAGCACCAGGGCATTTCATGAGAGATTGTCCTAAGTTGAAGAATAAGGATAGAGGAAATGGGAATGCACAAGGTTGGGTTTATGCAGTTGGGAATGCAGAAAAGAGGGGAAATGCTCTGGGAAACCCCGATACCAATGTCGTCACGGGTACTTTCCTCTTAAATAATCACTATGCATCTATCTTATTCGACACTGGTGTCGATATAAGCTTTATATCTACTGCATTTAGTTCCTTGATTGACATCGCCCCAACTCCATTAGAAAATTGTTATGATGTCGAATTAGTTGATAGGAAATTAGTCGGGATAGACACTACAATACGAGGTTGCACTTTAAATTTCTTAAACCATCCGTTCAACATAGACCTAATGCCCGTAGAACTGGGTAGTTTTGATGTCATTATCGGTATGGACTGGTTAAGAAGATGTCACACCGTGATCGTGTGCGATGAGAAACTTGTTCAAGTTCCCTATGGGAATGAAACTTTGACTTTTTGTGGCAACGAGAGTAGCAATGGGAGAGAATATCACTTGACAGTTATCTCATGTTCAAAAGCTTAATAGTACATGGCAAAAGGATGCCAGGTCTTTTTGGCACAGATATCCGCCCAGAAAGAGGAGGATAAGTCGGAAGGAAAACAAATAAAGGACGTACTAATCATCCGAGACTTTCCTAAAGTATTTCCCAGAGACTTGCCAGGTCTTCCTTTGGCTCGACCAGTGGAATTCCAAATCGACTTAATTCTAGGAGCCACACCCGTAGCTTGAGCACCGTATCGATTGGCTCCATCCGAAATGAAGGAATTATCGGAACAATTACAAGAGCTTTCCGACAAAGGATTCATAAGGCATAGTTCCTCACCTTGGGGAGCCCCGGTCTTATTCGTCAAAAAGAAGGATGGGTCATTCAGGATGTGCATCGACTATCGTGAGTTAAATAAACTAACAGTAAAGAATCGTTATCTACTCCTGAGGATCGACGATTTGTTTGATCAACTTCAAGGATCTAGTATTTATTCGAAGATAGATATGAGATTAGGATATCACCAGCTTGCTTAGAGTATAGAGAGCAACGGACATTCCCAAAGACCGGCATTTCAAACTGTATGGCATTAGAGTACCAGGTTATGGCCATTCGGCTGACCAATGTTTTTTCACCGCGGTATTCATTGACCTAACGGCATGTAGCCCGTTTCCGTGACTAAACGAGGCCTATAAGCCACAAATAAGCTTAGACAGCATATTGTGAGCTTAGAACTTATAAGGATTATTATAAGCTAGGAAGAGTTAATCGTGACCCAAACGAACTAAGCCTATACCCACAAAAACCACCGCCAGCAAAACACACTATTCGGACTCGTTTTAAATTGGGGGTAAATGGGCCTGGGAAACAAGTGGGGATAAGGGATGGGTAAAATTAAGGCCCATTTTTTATATCGGGTCCAGGAGCACTAGGAGGCTTAACTAATTGGTCTGTCCGAGTTTGATACTTCTTCTTGTTTTTTAATAAGCCAAGTCTCCAAAGCCTTCCATAGCAATCGTAAAAAATAAAATACATTTACGATTTTTTATTTTTTTAAAAATGCAGACAATAAAAAAAAAAAAAAAATGGGGAAAAAAAAAAAAAAAAAAAAAAAAAAAAGGAAAAAAAAAAAGTCTTGAACCATAATAACGACATCCCTAATGTGTTGTGAAACTTGTTAAGGAAAATACGAGGGGGAAGAAAATAAAAATAATCAAGTGGGTAGTATGTTTTTTTTTATAATAATAAACCCTTTTGCAAAAACAAACAAGGCTAATAAGGAACTGTTGGAGCTCGACTGCTTCTGGCTTCACTATGCTAAACCAAAGCCTAGTGTAGTTATTACGAGTGAGAATCGAATAAATAAAAAGCCTTCAAAAATAAATAAAGCTCACTCGAGCTTAAATTAATATGTCACAGACTACAAAAACCAGACTCAACTGAGCTTTATTGAATGCGATAGGGGATAATAAATAAAGTTTTGAAATTCAATTAGGTAAACCACCTCACTGGCACGTTGTTTGATTTATTCTTTCTCTCTGTGGAGCATTGTGGGTGTGCCCATTTTTCGTTTGTAGTTCTACGTAACTACCCGCAAATCTTTCGAGGTTAACCTCTAACAAATTAATTTCTTATTTATATTATAAAAGTAAATGAAATTTAAAATTGTTTTATCATTACATTAAAAACACAGTTCGTCCCAATTTTTTTAATGCTTAGATAAATAAACAGTCTGTTTATGTTTTATTAGGTCGTGGTTAAAATAAAAGTATTTTAATGGGTATCTTTATAAACCGGTATAAAAGTTTAAAAATTCTTACAATGCCGGCATTATACAAACAACACGTTCTATTAAAGAAAGAAGTATTTTTTTTTTTGGTGCACACAGCAACAAGCCACTAACCAATAAGTTCCCTCAAAATATAAGCTCAAATTATCCCCCCGAGCCTATTTAATTAATTAAAGCCATTATCTGTTTGTTGTAAGTTTGTTTTTTTTTTTTTTTTCTGTTTTCCTTTTTCTTACATAAGCCCACTCTTTTATGGTGTATTTATTGAATTTTTTTTTAATATTTTTAACAACGTTGCTTTTGTTTATGTTATAGCATTTTATTTTTTTTTGTTATATAGTTCTTGTATTTTTTTTTTCTTGTTTTTTGTTATTTACAAACTTATAAATGTGAACTGGTTGACGATTTTCTTTTTTTTTTTTTTTTTTTTTTTTTTGTTTTTTATATATAACACTTATTGGACCTTCTTTACAGCGTGTTGGCTGAATTCATAGTAAGTTGGGAATAGTTTTCTTCTGATTAAGAAGCGCGAAAAAACAATGCTAAGGCTTTTTTCTTACCCTGGCCGGCTGTTTGTAACTTTTTATATAAGCGTTGTTTGTGTAGGCGTAGAAGCTTATATGGCTAATTGATGAGTTTTGTGTTAAGTTTAGTAGTTTTAGATGTTTGTTTAATGGGAAATCTTAATGTCACCTTCGTTAGAACTTTCTTAATTGTTTGGACTTAAAATGCAAATTTGTGTTAATTTTAAATAGAGTAAGGGACTAAATTTAATATAAAAGTGTAAATTTACCAATAGAGAGGTAGGCATTATTCTACTATTCTTAACTTTTATACTTATAAATTAAAAATCCTTAGCTATAATTACTTCTAATTAAAAAACCTTAACTATTTTCTTAATTTTAAATTATGCTTCTCTCTAATAAATTTTAAAAATACTCTCCTTCTCTTATAATACTTAAAATATATATTATAAATCTTATTTTTAAAATATAAAATTAAATAAAATTATAAAAATCTTCAATTTAATATTAAAAAAATAAATCGTTTTTCTCCTTATATACTAATAAACATTTTTAGATTATGGTATAATAATGTTATTTTAGAATATTTTTTAAATTTATTAATATTTATTGAATTTATAAATTTTTATTTAATTAACTATAATAAAACTATAATTTATGATTGTAATTTTTAATAAAAATTAGTAGTTAACCCCTTAATAAATTAAAAAACTTATTATTCTTAATTTAATTGAAAATAAAAAAAATTATAATTTCTCTAATACAAAATAAATATAAAAACTGTTGTTCCCAAAACTGGATATGATAAAATTCTTATTATAAATAGGGACTATTTTTTTTTTGTAACATTTCTTTAAAATTGCTTAGGGGCTTGTTTAATAAACTGAAAGGACCTAAAAGGTGGTAAATCTGTGTAAAGTGTGGATGAAGATAAAGTGAATTATGGAAACTTAAGGGTTTGAAATGAAAATAGTATATTTTCATAAATGGGATGTTTGTAAATACAAGAAACTTAAGGGTAAATATAGATAATCGTTTATAATATAATTTTTTTTTATATTTTTACCCTGTATTTTGTTATATTTTATTTATTTTTTGTTATTAAATTTATCGTTTATTTAGGATTTTTATTATTAATATATAATTTTTGTGGTAATATAATCTAATTGGTATTGATTTGTATCATATTGTTGATTATTAAATATAGTTAAATATTTATTTATTTATTTTTTTAAAAATATATTAAATTTTTGGTAGTAATATATTTATAGTAATAATATATAATTGAATTATGATTTTATGTAATATTTTTATTTGTTTTTGTATCTAGTTAATTTATTTTGTGATCATAAAAACTGAAAAAAAGTCGATTTTTTTGGTATTTATGTCAAACAAAACACACTAAACGAATCATCAAGAATCGAGTTATAATGATATTGAGTAAAGTTAGTTATAGTGTAAGTTGTATTATCGAATGTATTTAAAATCGTTCTTTAATTCTAAATTATTAAACTTATTATAATATCACAAGATACACCAATAAACGACTTATATGTCTAATCATAAATAAAGCTATGTATTTATTAACTCTAAACGTTTATTTTGCTTCTATTAATACGAAGGAGAGTAGCACCTGTCTGTGTGAGCTGGATATTGTTCGTGTTAGATGTTGCGCCATCACTCATTTTTTGTCAAAAAAAATATTAGTTATGATTGCTCTATGCAGTAATTGACGCTCATCGTAGTCACACTGAGAGTTATAAGTCATAGAACGATAGATCTAATATAGACCATCGCTCCAAGGTGGATGTAAGGTTGTTGTTTGTGTTGTGTTGATAGGTTGAACAATACACATGATTCGATGCTGAAGCCGAGATCTCCTCGCTCCATATCAGACTGTTTGCGTCATGAGGTCACTACACGACATATAGATAGAAATAGGATCTCAATTTATATACGTGTGTTTGCAAGATTGGTAATTGATGTATTCTTTTTATAGGATAAATATAACAATATAAGTTGTGGAGTAAATGGAGTTATGTTTCTTGTGTCACCGGAAGAGAGAAAGATAAGTGAATAGAGACTAGGGAGAAGATCGGGAACGGAGAGGTAAAGTAAAGAGGTTGTGTGGGAGTGTTAGGAGTAGTGTATTGGGGGATAAGGGAAGGAAATGTGAAAATGGTGGTATGTGATTGGAAATTTGTTTCTATGAACTAAATACGGATAGTGACGTTTGATTTAGGCAAGTGAATGTTGAAATCAATTCAGTTCATACGGAAGGAGGTGTGTTTTAATTGGGAAGCTAGAGAAATATTATCAATTCATCAGTACACATTGGAGATGTCTTAAAGAGACATAGGAGGTCTAACACGCAGATTAAGTGTTACCAGAATTTGTAAGGTGGTTGTGCAATAGAGAGACGTGTTGCATAGGTCTTGTGTCGCAATGTGTTGTATTGAAATGATTTATCTTTGGGGTGGAGAACATGTTGTTTTTACAAATTAGATGAAGTGTACATTTGGTATACATGATAACGTGTATGCCTAATTAACGATCACTATGAGCCCTTATCTATGAATGTCAATTCTAGATTGTAAGCGCGAAATGTTCATGATTTAGATCATATTTGGGATTGCCATCCCCTTTCGGTGACGGTTGGAACTAGCTTCACTGGAGAAATTGGGTGTTTGGATTTTTACCTTACGATTTAAGTTTTTGTTTTTATGTTGTGTGTTTTTGCCTTTTTGTTTTGTCTATAACATTATGTGATGTTGATTTTTGGTGATGGATTTGATGTTTTTTTTAATTGGCGTTGTGTTTGGTTTTAGTTGTATTTTAAGTTTGTTTTGCAGTTGAATTTGTTAATTTTTTTTTGTATGTTGTATGTTTTAGGTAGTTGTTTTATAGTTTTTTTGTGTTTGTGTTGTTGATTTGTGTTTTATTTTTTATGTATTGTTTTGTTGTGTTTTTTGATTTGTTGTTTATTTTATTTTTATTAGGTGGGTTTGTTTTTTTGTGTTTTTTGTTTGTTTTTGTTTAATTTGTTTTGAATAAGACTATTTCTTATTGTTTGTCATTGGGTTTTGGTGTGGTTGGGTCGTGAATTGTTTTTTTAATTATTATGCAATTTATTTGCGTATTTGTCTCTAGACTATGTGCGAGCTGTTAGTTCGCATGAGCTATGTTAGGGAGGGAGGAAACGTTTAAATTTCCTGTGTTTTTTTAACTGCCACTTTATGTGTGTTTGAGTGTTTGTTTTTAGGTTTTTATGTTGATGTTAGATGTGTGGGTTAGTTGTTGTAGTGTGAGTCGGGTTTTGATGTTGTGGATTTTGGTAGTGCTGATGTTACAGGGATTTTGCAATAATCAGAGAGGGTATGAAGGAAGGGAAAGGGGGGAAATCTATTGCGTTGCTTGAAGGTCTACAATCTGATTTTACATAAACCTGCATGAAAATTCACTCAAAAATTTATGTTTGACGTTTTTAAGCATGTTTTTCTCAGGTCAATTATGGCTCGATTAGGGAAACAATGGATCATTGTTGGGGTGATTTCTCTTTGGAACGAAGAATAAAGTACTAAAGATTTGGGATGTATACATTTTGGGTAGAGATATTTGTTATAAAAATGAAAATCTTCCACTATGGTCGTCAAACCAACTTAAAGCCAATGCGTTTGTGTAATGAACAAGTATTTTTGATAAATCAATTTCTCTTTTATAAAACGATACGTTTAGTGGTAGTTCTCATATCTTAGTGCTATTGAATCTATGGAAGTAACGCCTCTCAGAATCTTTAAATTTCGCTGACATAGTTTTGATTTTGGGGGTGTTACTAGTTAATGCTAGGCTCATTTGTATGCTACGCCTTGTTAGATTCTGTTAGGGCTATTTGCCTTAAAAATAGCTCAACCTGGTGGTGCTATTAGATCCATATTACCCTATAATCCATGGACATAATGTAAGACTCCATAGAGGCTCATACTTTGTACCTATATCAAGAGGTACTTACTACATCAAAACAGCTTTTCGACCAAAACTTAAACAGATGTTACAACCTTTTTCGGGTTTAAAATTATGGCTACGCTCGGACCAGAGCAGTAGTTTTATGTATTGTATGTTTAGTTATTTTATTCAGGTTGTTTTTATGAAGGGTATGAGATGAGACTTTGTTATTTTAAAGTGTGTGTAAGTGATGGATTACTGAGACCTTTTTTTTTATGTTTAAAAAGGTCAATGGTGTTGTGTTGTGTTTTTGGATGTTTGCGAGGGGTTTCCTTGTTTTTTGTGAATGTTTGTCATCTGTGTTTAAATTAATGGGATTTATTGTTGGATATGTTGTAAGGGATATTGTGACTTATGTCTTGTTGTACTAGTTGTGAGTGGTTTCGATGTTAGTTGCTCCAATAAAGATCTAGTTTGTTGTTAGTTGTCTTAGTTTGTGTTTGATCTATGGTTTGGAGTTTTTTTTCTATATGTTGGATGTATGTGGTTGTGATATGGTTTATTGCTAGTAATTTTAGTTGTTTGTTATTATGAATTGATTGCTGGTCGCGCGACATGAAGTTGTTGTTTTGTTGGATGGTAAGTTTTTAAGAGTTGTTTGTGGTTAATAGAATTATGTTATGTGAGTGTGTATGTTTCTATGTGTTGAGACCCCAATAAAATAAAAATAGGGGATAGTATGTTTTTCCATTAGTCGTGTTAATGGGGCTGCGTGGTGGTTTGGGTCCATAAGACTGGATACTAATTCTGTCTTAGCTTTTTGTAGTCAGGGGCAAGATAGTGGATTCCAGTGAGATGTCTTGTTACTAGGATCATGCAGTGTGGTTTGTGTATGGATTGTTGGTGTTCGCTATGTTAAGTTATATTGTTTTGTTGCGATAAGTTGTTGATCGATTGTGGTTTTAGTGTTGATGTTTGTTGTTTTTGGTATTGTTTGTGTTGATGATTAGGACTTATAGTGTTCTATTTGTTGATGATGTTATTTTTACTCATATATGTTGGTTGTATATTTTTTTGGATCTTTCAGTTGGTTGTTTTTGCTTTTTTGTGGATAGGTTCCATAGTGTTGACTATTGGCAAGCGCTGAAGCTATCTTTTGTGCAGACTTCTTATGAAGATTACATGGAGGCTTTGGTGGCTTTTGGAATGTATATTTAGTATGATTTTGCTTGGAATACGAAGAGTGTATGTATCCAAAGGGGGTTTATTTTAAATAACAGGTTAAAAGGTTTTTAAATCCGAACTACTCATTTAGCTTTTGGATGATGTTTATTTTATCGATAAATTAAGTTTTCACCTTTTCTCTGTTCACAAATACTGTGACAAGCAAACTCGTGTCCCTCTTTTACCCTAAGACATGAAATTGCCATCTCCTGTCTCCACTCTCAATCATCAACTTTCTTCATCCATACCTAATACAACTCTCACCATCTACTCCCTACATCAAATTATACACTAATTCCAACCCTTCCCAATAAACCCAATTTCTCTTACACTATAAACACATCCCCTTCCCCCTCTTCATCTTACACCCACATTCCCTTCTCATCTACATTCCAAACACCACCAATCCGACCTCCCATACGATTTACCATTTAACATACTAAATGACTTCTAACTAAAACTATATCAACCTAATATTTTACAAACATCCCAAACAATATAATCCCATCACCTTATTACCTCCCCCACCTTCTCATATACATTTCCCCCACTTCTAACTAAACCACATGTCATTCGCACCAGTGAACGTCCAAACCCCCCCAATACCACATTCCCCCAAAAAATTCACTCCAAACACATACTCTAATACACCCCCCTCCCCTTACAATTTAAATTTATATCCATCATCTAACATCCCCTAACTAATTTTAAAATAAACCAAATCACCCATTCACATCCCCAACATCACCACCCTTATTACAAAACACACCAATGAACTTCCCCACTATACCACCCCATAACCACTACCAATTATACACCGTTGCTCTATAACCTACCCCATTCACCATCCATATACATTTCATCCGTAACTTCCACCCCATTTCTATACTATATTCATCATACTCTCCCACCAAATACTCATTTTTATCATCTCACTTAAACCAACCATTCCCAACAATCTGCATCAAATCACACACATAACTCCCCTCCTCCTCACGAATGTTAGACGGTTAGATACTAGTTCGTCTCCGAGTAAAATGTCTCTACGAGCTTGAGGTAACCTAGCTTTTCATATTTTCCTTACCCACCATAGCCATTTCTACAAACGGATCAGAAGTTACTCTAACACATGCCGTCGGACGATGATACTACCTATACGAGCTTGTGTCTGGCTATGACCACAACGACCAATCGCCCAACACTCCGAATACTATATAGTTGTTAGAGTGAGAGCATACACAGTCCTATATTTACGCCATAGGAGGTAGTCAAAGTAGTATTAAGTTAGTAGAGTTAGAGTATCTATATGTTAGTTAGTATATTGTAAATGGGAGCCTTTAGTGGCATAGTAAGTTAAGTAGGTAGTATTATAGGTAGTTGAGCGAGTAGTGTTAACCCGCTGTTTAGGAGTTTAGTTTAGAAGTAGTTCATAAATTAGTTTTTGTTGAAACACACTGTAGATAGTGTCTGATTGGTGAGTAGGTCTGCTTGACTCTCTATCAATTATTTTTTGGGCCTTGGTAGTAGTAGGGGCCTAATGAGCAATTTTGTGCATGAGATTTTCGCTGTACTTTAGACAAGTATAGTTATGTTGTACTCCGAAGTGAGTATGTTTGCTTTTTGGTGATAAAATTAGTCGCGCTCCCAACTGTAGTGTGTTTTTGTAAGCCGTCTCTTGTAGTGTAGGTGACTAGTACAAGAAATACAGCGACCAAAATAGTGATGTTTTTAGCTAACGATGAGTTGAAGTTTCTGGTGCTTAATGTGCTGCTATGAGAGTTCATGTATATGTAGTGAGATCATGTTCCGTAAGGCACTTATGCCTTGTTGTTGTGGGGTATCAGAAGTCTTCATTGATGGTTTAACTTGCCCGGTGGATGTCGCTGTCGCTCTTCTTTTGCTATATGCTAGTTCGCCGTTGAAGAAACCAGTTGTCTTATTAGATAGTGTCGAGATTAGGAGATTGTGTGAGCTGTGTTGGCGCTTGTTGAGTGAAGATTTGGAGTGGCGGCTAGAATGGTAGAGTGTTCGTCGAGAGGAGTACACTCAGAGATTGTTTGTCTCAGTGTGGATTGTGTGAGCAAAGACGGCCTGCGCATCACTCGAGTCGGAGGAAGAGACTAACTCATGTGACTTATTGAGTTAGAACTCTGTTGCATCGTTCTGATTGCTGTGATATGGTGCTATATGGAAATCATGAATAGCGATTAGTGAAGTGCGAGTGTGAGTGTCATCACAGGAAAGAATCAGTAGAGATGTTGCTTCACATAATAATACTCGAAGCTAGACGGGAAAAGTGTGATAAGCGCAGGTAGTTGTCGCTCAAGATGTGTTGATTTCGTCGAAAGAGAGCTATATGAAACATGCGAGTCACAACGCTTCGGCAAGAGAGACGAGTTGAGAATCGGACTAGAGATAAACGGAACGATGTCGGATCAGATGACAAAAGATGAACAAGTCTTGCATGATGAACTTGAGAAGATGATTGCTCAAGAAGTGGTTGCTAAAGCTTTGGATGATGTAACAAGCCCAGCTTTTGGCAAAAAGGAAAAGAGGAATTTGCATCTCAAAACGATGAGCTCGGAGGTGGTCCCAGTATTAACAAAACCTTAGTACTGGTAGGATCATTGTTGTATCTGCATCACGCCATATGTTAGTGTGGAGTACTCCCACTGTGCAAATGCTGGAGAATCATATTTGTCTATCTTGAGGAAAAAATACCCTTTGATGATCTACTTCTTATTGCTGATTGACCATTGCTCCCCCAATATGCTAATTTAGAAGATGATCATTGATGCATTTTTAAAATGATGGTTATTCAATGGAGCCTAGATGATGAGAATGTGGAGTGCGTCGGTGATTTTTTCACAATCTGGATGACACCTTAATGTCCAGGTCTAATCCCACACTTTGAATTCCTACGGATCATCCAAAAGATCAAAAATCTAGGTGATCTAGTCGCGTTTCAAAACAATAGGAAAGATTAATAAGCTTCTTGCACAATAGCATTGGTAAGCTACATCTTAAACATAAATAGAACTACTCACAAAGATCATAGAATGCATGTTAGTGCTTTCTCTCCCTAAAAGAAACCAAGCATAATCTCAACAAAGCCTTTACGAGATGAAAGTGGGTTAAAGCAATGCAAGAGGAATATGCCAGTTCAATTAAGAGCATATGTCACCAAAGTGGGTCTTCAAGAAAAAAGGGATAGAGAGAAGTATTGTTTGTGAAAAACAAAGCCAGATGGTATCACAAGGGGTTAAGACGGAGGAAGGAATAGTTATGATTTGAGGTTTGTTGCACTATTCGTCAGGATAGAGTGCGATAAGGGTTATTTTTGCCTTTGCATCATACATGGGATTTATGGTCTACCAAATGGATGTAAAACGTGCCTTTCTTATGGCACTATAGAAGGAGGTGGGGTATGTCCATCAACCTCCAATGGCTTTGGTGATCCTGCTCATCCAATAAATTAATATAAACGGTGATCAAAAGCTCTTCATTTGATCTTCATCTAGCCCTGTGGGTCTTCAGGAATAAGAGAGATGAGAGAAGTATTGTTGTGAAAAACAAAGCAAGGCTTATAGCACAAGGGTTTAGACATGAGGAAGGTATAGATTATGATGAGGTCTTTGCACCAGTTGCCAGGATAGAGGCAATTAGGTTATTTTTAGCCTTTGCATCATACATGGGATTTACTGTCTACCAAATGGATGTTAAAAGTGCATTTCTCTATGGCACTATTGAAGAGGAGGTGTATGTCCATCAACCTCCAGGCTTTGTTGATCCTGCTCATCCAAACAAAGTCTATAAGGTGATTAAAGCTCTTTATGGTCTTCATTAAGCCCCTAGAGCTTGGCATGAGACACTTTCTTCTATTCTGATGGAAAATGGTTTCAGGAGAGGTACCATAGACAAAACTTTGTTTATCAAGAAGAAAAAGAGTGACATTATGTTAGTCCAAGTGTATGTGGATGACATTATTTTTGGTTCTACAAAGAAGTCTATGTGTACAGAGTTTGAAGACTGTATGCACAAAAGATTCCAAATGAGCTCCATGGGTGAACTCACTTTCTTTTTGGGACTTCAAGTGAAGCAACAACCTGATGGAATCTTTATTAGTCAAGACAAGTATGTAGCTGACATCTTAAAGAATTTTGATTTTTGGTCTATCAGAATAGCTACTACTCCTATTGAGTCTAATAAACCACTGGTCAAGGATGAAGATGGAGTAGATGTAGTACATGTCTACGTGTCTATGATTGGCTCTCTAATGTATTTAACTACATCAAGGCCAGACATCATATTTGTTGTTTGTGCTTGTGCTAGATTTCAAGTCACTCCAAAAGCCTCACACTTAAATGCAGTAAAAAGGATTTGTAGGTACCTCAAACATCAACCTAAATTAGGTTTATGGTATTCTAGGGATTCACCTTTTGAACTAGAAGCTTTCTCAGACAGTGACTATAGAGGAGCCAGCCTTGACAAAAAATCAACAACAGGTGGCTGTCAATTTCTTAGTAGAAGATTGATCTCTTGGCAATGCAAGAAGCAGACTATTGTGGCAAATTCTACTACTGAGGCAGAATATGTTGCAGCTGCTAACTGTTGTGGGCAAGTACTATAGATACAGAATCAGATGATGGATTATGGTTATCATTTCATGAACACCAGAATCCATATTGATAATGAGAGCACTATAAGTGTTATCAAGAATCCTGTTGCTCATTCTAGGACCAAGCATATTGAAATTCGATTTCATTTTATCAGAGATTGCTATGAGAAAAGACTAATAGAAGTTATCAAGATTCATACAGACTCTAATGTTGCAGACCTTCTCACCAAAGGATTTGATGTCACAAGATTTAACTTTTTGGTGGTTAGCATTGGGATGTTAAATTTGTAACCACAATTAAGGGGAGGCAAGATATTTGTTGTACAGTTTGTAGATGAATTCCAAGAATAGGAGATGGCTATGATGCTCATTTGGGTTTCACTATACTCTTTGGCATAAGGATTCAAGGTTAGATGTGGTACTAAGCTTAGTTCATATTGCTGCAGAAACTTTGTACTGTTAGTACCAGAATTAATACCGCTAGGCTTACTTAGTACTGCTCGAAGATATCTACAGATGATTATGGTGTTTGAATTAAGTGAAAAGCTATGTAATGCAGTTTGGTTTGTTTTTGAGGGCTCTTCATATGGTACTAAGATTAGTTAGTGCTGCTAGTTTTGGTTAATTTTGGTAACCACAAAGTTAGTACCGCCAGGCTTAAAGTTGGTATCGTTGGGCAAAGTTGGTACCGCTGAATAGCCATTGGAGAAAAAACCGCTAGGGGTCTAAAGTGTAAATTGCACCATTTCTTTGATCTTCGGTTTGCTCAACCTATATAAACACATCTCAATTGCATACTTTCTTCACCTAATATCTCTTAATCGCTCTCGTTTAACAACCCTAATCTTTTCATCACCGACAACCATCAATTCATCGACTATGGCAGCTCTTGAATCATGTCCTAAGCACAACATGGTCGCTTACTTAGAAAAGACTAATGGGAATGCTGAATTTCATGAGATCATAGACTTCCTTACACGCAGCTCAATTCAATATGCTCTTACTGTAAGTCCTGTTGTCTCTACTATGTTTGTTGAACAGTTTTGGATGACTGCTAAATCTAAAACAATCACCAATGTTAGGTATATTACTGCCACCGTTGTTGGCAAGCCTGTCTTAATCTCGAAAGCATCAATTAAAAGTGATCTTCAATTTAATGATGCTGCTGGGATTGATGTGTTACCAAACCAGGATATATTTGATACCATTCAATTGATGGGGTATGAGGGAGATTTGAATACACTTACTTTTAATAAAGGAATCTTCTCTTCTCAATGGAAATTTTTGTTTCATACCATCATCCACTGTTTAAGCTCAAAAAGCACATCTTGGGATCAAATACCTAATAATATTGCAACTGCTGTAATATGTTTGGCCACTAATCAAGTTTATAACTTTTCAAAACTAATTTTTGATGGTATGATGAGGCATTTGGATGCAAAGAAGAAGTTTGTCATCTACCCAAGGTTTATTCCAGTATTTTTGACTAACCAACTCAAGAATGTGCCTGTCCCCTTAGACCATTTCCTTATTAATGTTTTGACTACTAAGGTTTTCTCTTTTATGGTTAAAAGGGTAAAAAAAATCTAGGAATGTGACCCCTTTATTTCCTTCTATGTTGGCTCAACCAACAGAGGATGAAGGTGCAGTTTCAGAAAGACCATCTGAAACCCAACCCATACCTTCTCCTACTTACCCAAGTGAAGACCAGTCTGAGCCACAGCCTGACCCATTCCTCATACCTTCTTCTTCTAACCCAATTCCTGATTCTTTGCCAGAAGGCTCTGGTGGGAACCATGGAGGTCAGTCATCCAGTGATAGATCCCTATCAGGGAATGAGGATGACCTGACACTCCAAAGTGTATATGATCGTTGTGTTTCATTGTGTAAACAGGTCACAATTCAAGCTAAACAAATTCAAGATTTTAAGGCACAAATCAAGAAGCTTAAGAAAAAGGTCAAACCTGTAATCACACACCACAAAGCTTGGATGAAGAGTGTTTCCATGAAGACAAGATTGGCAGGAAAGAAATCTATGCAGAAAAAGTAGATGCAGAAGGAGTCTGTATCCAAACAGGGGAGGAAAATTTTCAAATCTAAACCAACTGTGCATAAAGATCCAGCTTTTTATGATCTTGATGATGCAATGGATTACATGGAGACTGAGGATGCTCATGATGAGGGGACAGTGAAGAAACAAGAGTAAGTACTGAAGATTAAGTTAGTGCCGACAAGCTAAAAGTTAGTACCAACAAGCCAAATAAAGGTACTGCTGAGCCAAATAAAGGTACTACTGAGCCAAAAGATGGAAATTCAAATGAAAGTGCTGCTCCTGCAACTATTTTCAGAGATGATGAAACTATTGCTTAATTTCTGGTGACCATGAGCCAAAATAAGACTAAGCAAAAAGGAGTTGAGATTAAAGATACTGATAGACTAAGAACTACAACTGAAAGGTCAATCTTAACTTTAAAGCCACTTCCAAAGATTGATCCTAAAGACAAAGGCAATAAAGTTCTTGAGGAAAAAGCTGAATCAGAAGGTGTAAATGAAGTTAAAAAGAAGTTTAAAATGCTTGCTAATGATGAAGAGATAGCCAGAAAGGTTCAAGAGGAATGGGAAGCAGAAAAGGAGAAGAAGAAGTTGGCTGAGGAAGAAGCTACTAAAGCTGCATTCACCAATGAGTATGAATTTATTCAAGCAAGACTTAATGCAGACAAGATTCTTGCTGAGAAGCTTCAAGAAGAAGAGAGGGAAAAGTTCACCATTGAGCAAAGAGCCAAGTTTCTTTATGATACCATTGCTGCACAAAGAAGATTTCTTGCTTAACAAAGATCTGAGGATATCAGAAACAAGCTTCCTACAAGAAATCAGCTGAGAAACCAAATGATGATATACTTGAAGTATGTAGGTGGATACAAACATGCTCAGCTAAACAAAAAGAAGTTTGAAGAAATACAAGTGATGTATGAAAAGGTAAAAAGGGCAAATGAAAATCTCATTCCAATTGGTTCCACTAAAGATGAAAAATTGATTGAAAAGATGAACAAGAAAGCAGCTGGTATTGATAAAGAAGAGGTTTTTGAACCTGAAAGTACTAAGGTTAAAGCTAAAATTGAAGAACCTAAGGAGAATATCAGGAAAAGATCAGAAAGGAGACTTAAGATGAAAGCTCCAAAGAGGTCTAAAAGGCAAAAGACTAATTCTGATCATGAAGAGGAGAATCATCTAAGAACCTTTCTAAAGATAGTTCCTGAAGAAGAAGAAACGATTGATTATGAAGTTCTGGGCACTAGGTATCCTATCATCAACTGGGAATTAAAATTTTATGATTATGGTCATTTTGGAAGAGAATTGATTTACTACAGAGTTTTTAGAGCTGATGGAAGTTCAAGGTGGATCAAGACCTTTTCTGAGATGGTTAAATTTTTTTATAGGATGGATCTGGTTGAGATACATAGTCTAGTAATGAAAATGTTTGAAACAACACCTCCAGAAGGAATTGATCTACTTCTTTGGGGTGATTTGAGGATTATGTTTGAGTCAAAGGAAGATGATGAACTTTGGAAGAATCAAGAAGAATGGAAGCTTCAGAGCTAGATTATCTATGAAAACTATGAAGTTCATGTCTTGAGACTAGAAGATGGTACTGAGATCAATATGCTAGTAGAGAGAAGATATCCTCTTACTAAAAATACACTTGAGAGGATGATGGATCTAAGATTGACAGCTGTATCTGATGATGATATTGTATTTGATTTGCTAAGGTTTATTGAGCAATATATTGATGAGTTTGGAGGCCAAGATGGAAGTGAGAAGGATCTTTGAGTGTTGGTTTCAAAACCATACAACAAATGGTCATCAGTTCACCATGTTTAACAAACATAAGAACTGGCTAGTCCATAAGCAAACGACTTGTGGTAAAGACTTCTCAAATCCTTTTATGGTTGACAATTTACCAAAAATTGTATGGTTCTCAACTCACCTTGCTTCACAGTAAAGAGTTGGCTAGTCCAGGATCAAACAGTTCTTGGTAAAGACTAATCAAATATGTTGATAGCTGATAGTTTGCTAAAAACTATATGGTTATCAATGCACCATGTTATGAAACAAGTGGAAATAGGACCGATCGAGTGGAAACACTCTTGAACCGAACGGTGGAAACTACTATCTCGCTCGAATGATCGAGTCTCTCTCTATTTAGGAGGGACGAGAGTGAACATATTTTGATGTGTACGACCCCCCCCCCACGACAGTGAACAACTATTTGAGCAAACCGAACCCCCTAGTGTTGCTGTAGACGCTAAGAGTGTGTGTGTGTGTGTAGTCTACCGCAGCTATCTCCTCCCCCCCCACCCGGAACCGAACTTAAAATAACACATTTAAGCATTTTTTGATTTTTCGGTTACGAGTGTCGTTAATGGATGTTAAGAAGTATACACCACCGCGCTCGACCCGCTCTCGTGCGAATGCGTTTGAGCACTCTCGCGCGCGCGCTCTGTGTGTGTAGCTTTTTAACCGTCGATAACCGTATGAGTTATAAGATCAAAAGTTCCAAATCTGTTTCATTTCTTATAATTTCAAACGAAGAAGAAAAAGTATTTTAGGAGGGAAACTTTGCATTTATTATCATGTGTTCAAAAGTGTCACATTGTCTCGCGCCTTCTCTTTCAACTATAATTTCACCATTGTCTTGTTGCATTAATTACACTCTTTGTTAATGCTCATGTGTACACGTTAGTACTGTGTTGAGAGAGCACGAGACATATCACTCTCGGTTAATCTTTCAAGTTTAAATAGATGCCGCACGCTTCATGTTAAGCTACTCAATCATTCACGAAAGCTCTCTCATTCTTCCTTTCAACAACGATTTCAAACAACATCAATTCTATTTTCAGGTTTTTTTTGATTTAGTAAAATCCGCGAACACACTCTCACTCGTGTTTCTGGTTTAGTCACGATTTGTAAAATCGTGAAATAGTATTCCACCCCCCCAACCTATCATACTCCTCACCCCTATACCCCCCACTAAAGATCCCTTGTTTATACTCTTTACATCACTTTTGCCTGTCGACTACAACAAGACATTTATGTTCCTTAACTTCACCACACTTCACTTTCATACACCACAAGCTAACAATGTAATTTCAACCGAAAACAACCCCCCCCTTAAATACCTTAGAACAAATTGACACTAAACACCAACAACTCCATACTTACTTTATCCTCTGTCCATCTGCTAAGCTTTCAGAACCTCGCGCTGCTCTCGCGACGTTGCTCAGACAGTCCTGGAAACGTTTCATGACCAAATGATGATGAAACTCACAGAAGCAGAAATTAAAATACCAGATGGAAGCAGAGATGATCAAAGCTATTCAGGGGACTATTTTTATCGGGCTCTTCCTGAAGACATCTATGTTACTGTTGATAGTTGTGAAACTGCTCAGAAATTCGGTTACGTGTTGCAACACAAATGATGAAACGCGCTTCCCCGATAATTCACCGGCCCATTCTCCCCCCCACCGCCAAGCATGTGCACTCTCAGAGAGTGAGATGTGAGTGATGGAAAGGTTAATTCTACTGATGGGGAATCGATTGAGTTTTTATCATCATTTTCTCAAAATTGATGACATGAGTTTAAGAGAACCAAACACTTTCCTGAAAAGTATTGCTAGTTAAGCTCAAGTTCCTAAACAATTACCAAACCAGATGGAGCGACTTGTTACTATTGTTTCATCAAACAAAGGACTTGCATACAGCAGATTACACTCAGTTGTGTGATTTCTTGAAGTACACATCAAAAGGGGTTGAGATCAAAGAGCGATAACGACTTGCAAAAACAAACCAACATGATCGCTAGCACTCATGGCAAAAAAAAAAAAAAAAAAAAAAAAACATATTCCAACAATCCTTTCAAATATCCAGTGTTTCACAAGATCAACTATCACCATGTACCTACACTCTCGCAGACAACCATCATACCAATCTACAACAACTTCGTCTCACTCCTCGCTCTCTCATCTATTCAACTCAGAATACATTGCAAAATTCAACCCAATGCCAAATCCCGAAGACATTACAGATCCACAACCGCTATGAACTAGGCGCTCATTCTAATGGCTATGGATTAAACTAAACTAATAAACCACACCTCTCCACCAGATATACGTAACCAGAGAATTTCATCAAATCACTCACGCGTAATCGTGACAGATGGCATCATACGGGTAGTGAATATGGGTCAAGACAGACAGATGCAGATGGTTGGAGGCAATGGTGGGAATCTGTTTAGAACAGTATGAGGGCTGAATTGTTGGGAATCAGGTTTGTTCAGAATGCTAGTACAGAAATCAGGGTGTTTGAATGTTGGAAATCTAGATGGGATAATTGTTGTCCAGAAATTACTAATCAGTATCCTAATGGGAATGTAATGTTGTAGCAGCACGGGTTGAGAGGTTATGCGACTGGGAATAATCGGGCTAATCAGATACGGTGTCCTTACCAAACTGCCGCGTCCATTATGTGTGTGTCTTGCTAGTGATTGTAAGTCTGACTAAGGAGTGGGTTGCGGCTTATCTTCAGACTAAGTTGTTGATTGTCAAAAGGAGAGCATGATTCCAACTCCAAGTCTGAAGAGTTTGATTAGTAATTTCTGGAACAACAATTATCCCATTCTGATTTCCAACATTCTGAACACCCTGATTCTGTACTGCATTCTGAACAAAGATCACTTCTACGATGAAGTTTCCCAACGTCCCGAGTACGTCGGTTAAGCTATTGCTTTTCCCATTTTCCCTCGAGGGAGCAGCCCGGATATGGCTGGAAAAAGAACCCCCTCGATCGATTGAAACATGGGATGATCTTGTTTCGAAATTTATTAACAAATTCTTCCCTCCCTCTAAAACGACAAATCTCAGAAATGAAATCACGAGATTTCAGCAAAAATTTGATGAGACGTTTTATGAGGCTTGGGATCGTTTCAATGATCTTCTTAGGGCATGCCCACATCACGGGTTTTCAGAATTGCATCAACTCGATACATTCTACAATGCCTTAAACACTAATGATCAAGACTCATTGAACTCCGCTGCGGGTGGTAATTTTTTGGATAAGATGCCTAGAGAATGCCTTAAAATTATCGAAAGCAAATCCAAAGTTCGTCAATCACGAAGCAAGGCAGTCATTGCCAAAGTAGGTACGAGCTCTTCCACCCCAGCAGTTTCATCCGATGTTGCCGAATTAAAAGATTTGGTTAGGGCATTGCTCCTAGACAAGAAAAATCAAGCTCCCGCTTCTGCTCCTGCTCCCGTTAAAGCAATCGAGCCAAGTTGTGTAACTTGCGGAGGTGCTCATTCTTATCAACAATGTCCCGCCACCAGTGGCAACATGTTCCACGATAATATCCAAGCATATGTGTCACAAGCCGCCGCGGCTAATTTTAATCAAGGAAATACCGGTATCCGACCTCCGATGTTGTCTAATCAAATTCGACCTCCCGGTTTTTCTCCCGTGCAAAATCATCAAAACAATCAAAACCGTTTCAATCAAGGAAATAACTTCAATCAAAACCGAGGGGGAAATTACAACCAAAACAGGGGTAATAATTTCAATCAAGGACCAATTTATCAACCCCAAGTTAATCAACCCCCGGTTTATCAAGCACCAACTCATCAAGCTCCGGTTCCACAAGCTCCAGGTGTGTCTAAGCTCGATTTCGATAGCTACGTCAAAGCCAACGATGCAATCATGAAAAATACTCAAAATCAATTAACCAACTTGGCTCAGTCAGGGCAAAACACACAAAATCAAATGATGGGAATGCAAAATCAATTGGACAATATAGCCAATTTGCTTTCCAAGATGGTAGTTTCCAACACCGCTTCCACTTCAGGGTCGGGATCTCTCCCGGGTAACACCGTTACCAACCCTAAAGAAGATTTGAAAGGTATCACCACCCGAAGCGGTGTTACTACTCAAGGACCCACGATTCCTCCTACCACTTCTACTTCAATGAATCGTGATACCGAGGTCACAAAGGATACGATGCCTCCGACTAACAACGGAAGCACCAAAGACGTCCAACCTCCGGTTGTGCAAGTCCAATCTCGAAATCAAATCTCCAAGCCCGATGTTGAATCCGTTAGTGCTCCAAAGGTGTCAATCCCATTTCCTTCGAGAAGAAACGATGAAAACCGCCGTGAAAAAGCTAACGAACAAATTGAGAAATTCTATGAAATCTTCAAAGATATGAATTTCGAAATTAGCTTTTTGGATGCTTTGACTCTTATGCCTAAATTCGCCTCAACTTTAAAAGCCTTAATCGGAAACAAAGAGAAATTGAGTGAAATGGCAAAATTGAACGAAACTTGCTCGGCGGTCATCCTTAACAAGTTGCCTAGAAAACTTGGAGACCCCGGCAGATTCCTTATCCCATGTGAATTTTCTGGCATTAACACATGCAATGCCTTGGCCGATCTCGGTGCAAGCATCAATCTTATGCCGTATTCCGTGTGGAAGGATCTCTCTCTTTCCGAGCTTACCCCAACATGCATGACGCTAGAGCTAGCGGACCGTTCAATCACTACACCAATCGGTATCGCCAAAGACGTCCGTGTGTTGGTGGGAAAGTTCCAATTTCCAGCCGATTTTGTGGTTGTTGAATTTGAGCCAGACCCCCGAGTACCTCTAATTCTCGGGAGGTGTTTTCTGAAAACTAGTCGTGCATTAATCGATGTGTACGAGGGTGAAATTACCCTTCGTGTTGGCAAAGAGGCCATAACTTTCAACCTAGATCAAACTTCGAGGTACACGGCAAATTTCAATCATATGACGGCAAACCGGATTGACGTCATTGATATGGCTAGTGAAGAATACTCGCAAGAGGTCTTAGGTTTTTCTGATTCGGTAGCATACGGAAATCCTTCTCCGTGCTTTGATCCTATTGTTGCTAATTCATCTCCGACCTTAACTCCATTTGGAGAAAGTGACTTTCTACTGTTCGAGGAAGCAAATGCTTTTCTTGCTCTAGATGATGATACAACTTCACCGGAAGTTGATCCGACTTATTATGATCCCGACGGGGACATTCTCATCCTAGAAGCATTCTTGAACAATGAACCACCGACTCCTATTCCAAATCAAGGAGATTGTTCACCAGAAACCCAAGAAGAAATCAAACTTTGTGAAGCCAAAACTGTTAAATCTTCGATTGATGAACCGCCAGAGGTTGAACTCAAAGACTTACCTCCCCATCTTGAATACGCATTCTTGGAAGATGACAACAAGTTACCAGTCATCATTGCTAAAGAATTAAGTTTGGGGGAGAAAGCCGATCTGATCAAGGTTCTTAAGTCCCACAAGCGAGCCATCGCTTGGAAATTATCCGACATTCAGGGTATTAACCCGGAATTTTGTACCCACAAAATTCTAATGGAAGAGGACTATAAACCTGCAGTTCAGCATCAGAGAAGGGTTAATCCAAAAATCCACGATGTCATCAAGAATGAAGTTGAAAAACTTCTTGACGCAGGATTGATTTACCCAATCTCCGATAGTCCATGGGTCAGCCCGATACATTGTGTGCCCAAAAAGGGTGGATTTACCGTTGTTCAAAATGAAGAAAATGAGTTGATCCCAACTCGATTGGTTACCGGGTGGCGGGTATGCATTGACTACCGCAAGTTAAATGAAGCCACCCGTAAAGACCACTTTCCACTCCCGTTTATGGATCAAATGCTCGAGAGATTAGCGGGAAACGAGTACTATTGTTTCCTTGATGGATTCTCCGGGTATTTCCAAATTCCCATTGACCCTCGTGATCAAGAAAAGACCACATTTACTTGTCCCTACGGAACGTTTGCCTACCGTCGCATGCCTTTCGGCTTATGCAATGCACCGGGCACGTTCCAAAGGTGTATGTTGGCCATCTTTCACGACATGGTTGAAAAGACAATGGAAGTCTTCATGGATGACTTCTCGGTCTTTGGGAATTCCTTTGAAAATTGCCTCTCCCGTCTTGAGAAAATGTTGCAAAGATGTGAAGACACCAATTTGTGTCTTAACTGGGAGAAGAGCCATTTTATGGTCAAAGAGGGCATTGTCCTCGGCCATAAAATTTCTAAAAATGGGATTGAGGTTGACAAAGCCAAAATAGATGTCATTGCCAAATTACCTCATCCCACCACTGTCAAAGGAGTTAGGAGTTTTCTTGGTCATGCCGGTTTTTACCGGAGATTCATAAAGGATTTTTCCAAAATATCCCGACCAATGACTCATCTTCTCGAGAAGAATACTCCATTCATCTTCTCTAATGAATGCATCCAAGCTTTCCAAACGTTAAAGAATAAACTTACGGAAGCTCCGATCTTGATTGCCCCAAACTGGGATCTACCATTCGAACTTATGTGCGATGCAAGTGATTACGCCATAGGGGCAGTTTTGGGGCAACGTCATGAAAAACACTTTCGGCCTATCCATTATGCTAGCAAGACGATGACCGAGGCTGAATCTAATTACACCACGACGGAAAAGGAAATGTTAGCCGTGGTGTATGCATTCGAAAAATTCCGGTCTTATCTTATCATGAACAAAAGCATAGTGCATACGGACCATTCCGCTCTCAAGTATCTCTTTGCCAAAAAGGATGCTAAAGCGAGATTGCTCCGATGGGTTCTCCTCCTCCAAGAATTTGACTTTAAAGTTCTTGACACAAAAGGAGCCGAGAACCTCGCAGCCGATCATCTGTCCCGATTAGAAAACCCGTATGAAAACGTTCTCGACCCTAAAGAGATTAATGAAACATTTCCTCTCGAGACGTTAAGTATGGTGACTTTTCGTGGTGATTCTAGTACCCCGTGGTTTGCCGACTTTGCAAATTACCACGCGGGTAACTTCGTTGTGAAGGGCATGTCAACCCAACAGAAAAATAAGTTCTTCAAGGACGTGAAACATTATTTTTGGGATGACCCCTTCTTGTTTAAAATTTGTGCGGATCAAGTGATCAGGCGATGTGTGCACGGCAAGGAAGCTCTCGACATTCTCGAGGCTTGCCACAATGGACCCACCGGGGGACATCATGGTGCAAACCTAACCGCCAAAAAGATCTTTGATTCCGGCTTCTTTTGGCCCACCATTTACAAGGATGCCCACGAGTTTGTCAAAAACTGTGACTCGTGCCAACGACAAGGAAAAACTTCGCAACGGGATGAGATGCCTCAAAACTCCATCCAAGTTTGTGAAATCTTTGACGTTTGGGGCATTGACTTTATGGGCCCGTTCCCGTCTTCACGAGGGAACAAATATATTCTCGTGGCCGTTGACTACTTGTCAAAATGGGTTGAAGCGAAAGCGCTCCCCACCAATGATGCCAGAGTCGTTTGCAAATTCCTAAAATCTCTCTTCGCCAGATTTGGTGCCCCTCGAGCTATCATAAGTGATCGCGGAACTCATTTCTGCAATGACCAATTTGCAAAGGTCATGCAGAAATATGGAGTCACTCACCGTCTCTCCACCGCGTATCATCCACAAACAAGTGGGCAAGTCGAGGTGTCAAATCGTGGTTTGAAACGTATCCTTGAAAGGACCATAGGTGAAAACCGTGCTTCCTGGTCGGACAAACTAGATGATGCACTATGGGCCTTCCGCACAGCTTACAAAACGCCCATCGGGTGTACTCCTTACAAGCTTGTGTATGGAAAGGCATGCCATCTTCCGATCGAGCTTGAGCACAAAGCCTATTGGGCCTTGAAACAAGCAAACTTTGATCTTTCTACTGCGGGTGATCACCGGAAAGTTCAACTCAATGAACTTAACGAACTTCGTGATCATGCCTATGAGAACTCATTGATCTATAAGGAAAAAACAAAGAGAATCCATGACTCCAAGATCAAAAATCGCGTTTTCAACGTCGGTGATCGAGTCCTCCTCTTTAATTCAAGATTGAAGATTTTCTCGGGCAAACTAAAATCCCGTTGGAGTGGACCATTCACCATCACTCAAGTCTTTCCTTACGGCACTGTTGAGCTATCTCAAGCCAACGGGCCGAATTTCAAAGTGAATGGTCATCGTGTTAAGCACTACTTTGGAGGGGACGTACCACAATTGGTAGTCCCGGATCTCCAAACATTCCCTAATGTCCAATAAATTCAGGTGACGGGTCAAGCATAGCGACCTTAAACAAGCGCTTCGTGGGAGGCAACCCATGCTTATCCGTAGTTGTAATTGTATGAATAAGTGTTGTTTGTTGTGTGAGATAGCTTGTCTTTTCTATCACCCGTGTTTCGTGTTGTTGTTGTTTATTGTCCAGGATTGCCCGGATTGTGAAGGCTCTCGGTTTTGTCTATTCGATCACTCGAGCTTCAAATCCTCAGCTTCAAATCCCGATATCCTAATCTAATCGACTAACGTTTTATCATTTGGCATACTTCATAAACAGCCTTAGGATAACGTAGTACCCTTCAAAACATCGAGGACGATGTTTAGTACTAGTTTGGGGGGGTATCTTCGATTTGATTGTTGCCTGCAGCATTGTTACCACGTAATCCCGTATTTTCACCAAATTTTTGCAAAAATACCAAAAAAATGAAAATTTTAAAAATTTTTCAAAAATAAAATAAGTGTTTTGTCACAGTTTTGACTTTTCTTTTGGGTAGAATGAGAATAATTTTTGACTCGATCGGGCGTATTGAGCCCTAGCTAGTTCCTTCAGGCCGAGCTTTCACGAATTCTATTGCTTTGAATTTTAAAAAGGTGAAGAACAAGAAATGATAGAGTTAAATATAAGTTTATGTGTTAACAAGATTTCGTCTCAAAATTTATTATGAATAAACTTGTGTTCTTTTCTCCCATAAGCTTCGAATCACCTTATTCCATACGTGCTTGTTCAACTAAGTCATCGATGTTTTCAGAAAAAAGCTCTCAAATTGTAACTTGAGTCTTAAAAGCAAGGTTTCGAAAGATTAAAATGCCAAAGAAGCAATGAATGAAGTATGAATGAAAAAATGCATGAATATTGTAATATGCAATGAAAGCATAATTTGAATCATATGAGCTAGTAAAAGATGTGTCATGATATCCCACTCCGCTAACCACGAGGTGGGGGTTCAAACTAAGACGTCTTTACTTCTAGGGATTTGGTGTGTTGTGATATCTCACTTGGAAGAAAGGTCTAGGTGAGGGTTCAACTAGACACCGGATCCTTAGCCATATTAGGAAGAAGGTGTGATGTGAGATTTCCCACTTTACCGCTAGCAACGGGGTGGGTTTTCAAACTAAGAACACCGGTCGTTGGTTGTGATATCCTACTAGGGCGAGGTCCTGCTACGTAGGGTGTTCAAACTAAGCAACACATTCCTAGCTTTAAGAACTTATAAAGTGATAATATGTTGCAAAAAAAGTTTATGGTTTAAAATCAAGTTACAAGTACCTAATAAGTTGTTGCTTTGGAGTCAGTGATTCATCTTGAATTTTGGACTATGAAAATAAGTTGATCTTTTTTTTTATGGTGAGGCAAGCCACCAACATTCAAATTCCTATATCTATGATTAGAAGTAAAAGTTCACAAGTCATAAGTATGAGGGCTTAACATCTAAACTTATATCGACAATGATCTTGTTTAATTGTTTAGCTTGGGGCTTGTGAAAAATCGGGGACGATGAAATTATCCGTCAGGACGTCCGTGGATTATTCTACGAACGTTTCTCATTCTATGATCCCATTGTTGATAAATAAAGGAAGTCAAACATGTATGAAAAATAAAAAAATAAAAAAAAAATTTAAAATTTTTTCGAGTTAGTGGGTAACTATCAAATTGGTGAGAACGCGGACTGGTCGAGGCTATTAATTCTTTTATTCCTTTGATAAATCGCTTGCCTACTTTTCCAAGTTATTAGTCGAGGGGATTTGAGATTTTTGGTTTCTCGAGTGCTTACTTCATAGCATTGCGTGGGACTCGCAACATCTTAGTTTGGGGGATTTTGATATGTGTTTAATTACACATACCATTTTCCATTTAAAATGAACTTAAAAGAATAAAAACATACCAAAAATACATTGTATTTGTATGTTTGCATTTGTATTGTGCAGGAAACGGATATCTCACAAAAAGACGAAAAACTAAGCAAAAAGCGACAAAAAGGACACGAGATGAAACGGTGTGTGAAGACGAAGCCAATCAAGTCAAGTCAACTCCAAGAAGAATAAAGCAAATTAAAAATGAACTGAGGGGTCAAAAAATGCAAACCCTAAGTTAATTAAGGAAAACAAAGAGAGGGGCTTGATTATGCCAATTTGGGGATATTTCATTTATAAAAGAAAGAAAGGGAATGAAAAGAAGAAAGATGTGGGAGGGGTTTTCTTGTACACAACCAAACATCCCCATTACTCATCTTCAACCTCTCTCTGCCACAAACCCAACTTGTAATAAAACTTTCTCCCGGGCCAATACCAAACCAGCCGCACCTATTTTGCTATTATGACTTCTCCTACATAATCACTCAACATCTCTACCTAATCATTTCATTACCCTACTTTTCCCCCCAACTTTATAAAGGTTCCAATTGTTTTTTGGTATTCTCTCCATTCCCAAAGCACTTCGATGGCTGAGATTGTCTCCAAAGAAGCTCAAAAGAAATCAAAGGCTGGGATTTGCTCTAGATTCTCCTCACACAACTAACACACTTGGTTTTATCTCTCCAAAGAAGCACAAGATGCAAGTCATATACTTCGGCTATAAATAGAGCTTCTTGTAAGCCTTTGAGGCATCTATGTTAGAAACTAGTCTTTAATTTTTAATTTAACTTAGCTTATTTTCAGTCCTTACAGCTTTTTACTTTCAGCTTTGTAACGCTTTCAAGATTAATGCAAGTTTGAAGTTTTTAAGTCAATTTACAATACCAGTGTTAAGTTTCTTAATCATATTGTTTTGTGTTCAAAAACATCTCACCACAGCTTACTCATAAGCTGTTTTCATTAAGTAAAGAGAAAAAGTTAAGTAGTTAAGAGAAAATCACAAATATCACTCTCAAATATACCACAGCTTAATTATTGGATGATAAGCCAGAACTGGATGGGCTTATGGACTCTCACTAGCTTGCTTTATGCAAGCTAGAGCTTGTAGATTCATTGTTTGACCCTGTTTAGAGCAGGATTTTTGTAAGTTATCTCACTTATTTCTTATTATTCTTACTTTCTGCAGAACTGCTTGTTATAAGTTAACACTGCTAGGCCAAATCAGCCTATTTAAGTGCTTATTCTTAATTAAAATTGCTTATAAGTGTCTTATTTTGTTGATAGATAATCTGTTTTTTTTAATTAATTTGAGAGAAAAATGATTTTTAAGGGGTATTTTCAACTAGCAGTACTAACCTCAAGTTAGTACTGCTAGTTCACTTTTGGAACAGCACTAACTTAAAGCTACCAGTATTAACTCCAAGTTAGTACTGCTAGTTCATTTTCTTGGATTTCAAAGGTAGCAGTACTAAACTAACATAGCAGTACTAACTCCAAGATTAGTACTGTCAGTTAAAGCTGTTAGTACTGACAGGTCATTTTAGCTTATCAGCTTATTATTTCAGCTTGTTTAAGATTTCTTTAGCTTTTTAGAGTAGATTAAGCTTATTTTAGTGTACTGTTTTCAGTAGAACTTATTTGTCTTTTCAAAATAATTTTACGGGTAATCAGTTTTAGTTTTTCTAGCTTTATTTATCATTATAGTCCATTTGGTTGCATATTTCTTATGTTAAGTGCTTATTTTGGGTAGTTAACTCACTGTTTTAGCTATATTTTGCTTATTTTTCCTGTTTAATTTGTGTTTTGTTTAAGGCTAACAGTACTAACTTAACTTAACAGTACTGACTTATAACTAGCAGTACTTAACTTTTAAGTTAGTACTGGTAGTTAATTATGGTAGTACTGTTGTTAGTCTGTTGTGTTTCTCTTGTTTTAAAATTAGCTTAATTAGCATGCTGAATTTGCTTTATTTAGATTTAGATTAGCTATTTGTCTGTCTTAAGTTTATTAGAGCTTATTTGTGTTCTAGTATAAACGTTTTAAGTGTTTTTGCCATTCCTAGCTTTGATTCTTGTTCCAGCTTATTCTCTTGCTATTTTTATGTGCTTTTGCTGCCTCAATTAGGGTCCTGTTTTTCCTTTCTGCAACACCATTCTGCTGTGGAGTTCTAGCCACACTAAACTCCCTTTTTATTCCTTTCTTAGCACATAATTCATTCATAGCATGGTTCTTAAACTCTGTCCTATTATCACATCTAATGATTTTAACATTATGATTCAATTGGTTTTCTAAGCCTATGATAAATTTACAAAGGATTTCAGATGTTTCATCCTTGGTAGCTAAGAAAAATACCCAACTAAATCTGCTAAAATCATCAGTCACAACCAAACAGTACATTTTCTTGTTAATACTTTCTACAAAGACATGTCCAAATAAGTCCATATGAAGTAATTCTAGGGGCTTTTTGATGATTCTTTCTAACTTGGCCTTACAGGAGGCCTTATGTTGCTTACCCTTCTTGCAGGCAACACAAGTGTGGTCATTCACAAAAACTTTTGAAGGTAAACCTCTAACTAGGTGACCTTTAACAAGTTTGTTTATATTTTTGAAATTCACATGACCTAATCTCCTGTGCCATAATTTAGACTCATCTGCTGTTGCATTTGCATATAAACAAGTTATACCTCCAGAGGGAATAATGTTCTTTAAGTTCAAGCTGTACACATCATCCTTTCTAGGAGCTCTAAGTACAACTTGACTTTCATCAAGAAGCTTAAAGCTAGGAGACAGGATAAGGCATTCAGTCTCAGTAAAAAGGACACTATTTTTCTTGTCACACATTTGTGAGACAGAGAAAAGGTTAAACTTAAGTTCATCTACAAAATAAACATCATCAAAGTCTAAATTAGCAGTTTTGATTTTACCTTTACCCGTTATTTTACCTCCTTTGGGATCACTTCCAAAAGCCACAAAGCCTCCATTGTAATCTTCATAGTCAGAAAGATAAGCTTTGTTGCCAGTCATATGGCTAGAGCAACCACTATCCACCACTGCATGATCCTGTAACAAGATCTCTGGATTGCCCTACACAAAAGGTAAGAGAATTAGTATCTCTTAGGGACCCAAGCCATACAAAAAAGAACCACCCCCCTTAGAAATCCCTTTTGGGTCAACATACTCAACTTTCTTGAGCATGAATGATCCGCTGTCTTTGGACACATGATCCAAGTAATTTCTCTTAGGCCTCCAAACCCACCTTGACTTTCTAAGGTCAATATCCATCTTACCCTTACCAGCATTAACTACTGCTCTTGTCCCAACAGTAGTCATATTTTGAACCCTAAAAGTTTTAACAGATCTTGTCTTAATCTTTGGTCTAAAAGCGGTTTTGTGTATTAAGACCTCTTTGATAGGTGAATATGAGCCTCTTGGCCTTATATTGTCCATTATTGGGTAAATTGGTCTAATAGAACCACTAGTTTGTGCCATTTTTGGAGCAAATGGTCTAACAGTACTAACAGGCCTAGCAGTATTCACTGGCCTAGCAGTACTGTAGGATCCCTAGATCATTCCATGTATGAAGCACAAGATCAATGACACCAAAGATTAAACATTAAGAACTTTTTATTAAAAGAAACAAAGAGAGGCTACAAACCCTTAAGATGGAAAATA
The DNA here is from genome assembly GCA_026074375.1 of Tanacetum coccineum. Taxonomy (NCBI): domain Eukaryota; kingdom Viridiplantae; phylum Streptophyta; class Magnoliopsida; order Asterales; family Asteraceae; genus Tanacetum; species Tanacetum coccineum. The sequence goes on from BQNB010009685.1 coordinate 47,426, forward strand.
ATAATGGAGAAGCTTTTTTCTCTAACTTTGACCCAACCCAATTTTAGACTAAACTAGGACTATTTATACTAAAAGGATTTGCCTTTTAGGGCTTTCTTTTTGGGCTTTTTACATCTTGGCCCTTATACATAATAAACATTAAATAACATAGTCTTTCGAGCTAGACTTTTGTCTTGTAACTTCGAGTGACCGAAGCTTCTTTGTTTGGGTCCATTTAGGTGAACCTAACAATCTCCCCCTAGATGAGGTCATGAGAAGCTCACTCGTCCTTATCTCTTTAGCTCGTTGTTGATAGGGTACTTCACTTGTTGTGCTTTGGTAATTCAAACGTTAACACCTTGATCATGAAACTTCAAACTTGATGTGATGAACTTGACTTGTCTTTGTTTTGTATAAGCTTTACTTCTTTGAATTACTATTTGTTATTCTCCTTTCACTTAACTTTGCCATACGCTGATTCTTTAAGACTCACATGCTCATACTGTTGGAATCGTATTGAAAGCTTTGGAGATGTCTCTCTTCAAATCAATTGTAACGTTTTAGAATTTGAAGAAGACATTGATTCACCAAGAATTGTGCGGAACGCCTTGTATGAAAACTTTCTGAATTACTACTTCAGATACCCTGAGGTATGGATATGAGCCAATGTGTCTTGCATCGGAAACTTTGAGTCGTCATTACCATGATAGTAACAATTTATTCACAACAAAAACATTTTGTTATGTAAAACTCCACTAAATGTGTTCTAGAAAAACAATTGTGAACCCAAAGGTTTATATTTTGAAAGGGACCAAGTAAAAGACGATACTCAAATTCTGGTTCGGTTTACATTAACCTCTGATTCCGTGAGGATCAAATGATTACAGTATAATACGCACCTGTGATCTGATAGATTCATTAATAGAACCTTCTTGACAGGTTTTTCCCGGCCGTGACAACTAGTTCCTCTAATACCAAGTATCAGATTCCTTAATGTTCCGCCGTTCTCTAGACCCAGATGACCGAACAGACTAACACACTATAAGTATTTCTACTAATAGAATGTAAAAGTGAGTCAGTACAGTTACTATCTGCTGACTAATACCGTAAAATTTCCCTTTTTCGTTCAGCGTTGTTAACTTCTTAATACAATTAAGTAACCGTAGAAGGCCTGTGGCAAAATGATTTTGAAAAACATTCGATGTGCATATAACATTTTTGTTTGGGGTGGCACAAACGAAAGTTTAAATCAAAAGCTTCTATGATTTTTTGAAATATATCCCGAAAGATAGGAAGTGCCTGGTAAATCACAAACCTTGTACAATACATTTATTAAGGAAATCACCACTTCACTAGTGGGCGCAGTCCGAAGACCAGGCATGAGATTCATACAGAATGACCCTGGTGGTTACAACACCTCTTCCTCAGCAATTCCATAAGGATCACTTCACGCAACGTGAAACCAAAAGATTCCTTTGTCCATTTAACAAGATACTTTGGTGTAAAACACAAACATTGTACCTTGACATTTTTTTGATCATATTAACACTTATGCCGCCTCCTACACATAGTGCTCATAATTCGAAAGATGTTTAGCACATGCGTGGATAGGACTAGCATTGTAAGAATCAATCGAATCATAATTATCCGTTTTACATGTTTAAGTCACATTTTCTCCCCCGATCAAAAGTATGAACTAGTAATGTTTAGATCTAGAATGGACTTAAAATGTATCAATCCTCCCCCCTCAAGGATGAGTGAGGTGAACTAGCAACAAATATCAAGTGAGTTAATTGACGCAAGAAGAAAGACTTTTAGAATACCAAGACATGAAAGAATACTGCAATCTGTCTTGAACTTTAAGACGGTGGTCGTTGATCTTGAGTAAAAAGAATCAGCAACAGTACGTCCTTTTGACCTGCAACAACTGTTAGAAATACTGATTCTCCCCCTCAAACAATGACCCGTGTCAATGTTTGATTTGGTTAACCCGAACATGTTTGATAAAACAAGTTGTTTATGAGAAAAATGGTTCGGGGCTTAGACAACTTCTTGTCTGTGGAAGAAATCATGCACTGAAACGTACACAAAATCTCTGGGTTAAGACCGGGTTACAGTCGGAAATAACTGCAAGCCATACTACTAAACTAATTTTTTTTTTTTTTTTTTTTTTTTTTTTTTTTAATATACACAATAATACAATGTGAAACACTTGGTTACCCGGAGACAGACTCATCCTGTAGTTCCTTCAGAGTTTCTGGTGACATTTGTTTAACTCCAAGCAGTGGGAGTAGAGTTGCGAAGCGCTCTCTCGGTAAGGCCTTCGTAAAAATGTCAGCCAGTTGGTATTTAGTCTCCACGAAATACAACTCAACAACTTTCCTTTCAACCTGCTCTTTGATAAAGTGATGACGGATATCAATGTGCTTGGAGCGCGAGTGTTGAACACTATTACAGCATAGAGCAATAGCACTTTGATTGTCACAATACATCGGAATTTTGTTGAATGCAAATCCATAGTCTCGCAGTTGAGATCGCATCCAGAGGATTTGAGCACAACATCCTGATAGGGCGATGTATTCAGCCTCAGTAGTGGAGATGGCAGTACTTTTCTGCTTTTTGGAGGACCAGCTAACAAGTCGATGTCCAAGAAATTGAGCTGAACCAGAAGTACTCTTCTCGGGTGTCAGACATCCTGCATAGTCAGCATTCTGCAAAAGCTTTTAGTTCAAAGCCGAGTCCTTCGGATACCCAGACCCATGTGAATGTACCTTTAAAGGTACCGAAAGATCCGCTTGATTGCAAGTAAGGTGCATGTCCATAGGGCTTAGCCTGTATCTGCACGACCATACAAAACAGACAAATACTCATGTCAGGTCAGATCACTAAGATACATAAGGAGCCAAAACCATACCACGAATCGAGTAGGATCAATGAGCCCTTTCCTCCCTTTATCTTCATCAAGGTTTGGGACGCTCCGCCATTGGAGTGTCAATGGGTGAGCATGCGTCAAACCAAACTTTTTTTCAAGATTTCCTGAGGCATAATTTGGAATTGGTTTGATAAAGATGGACTCTGGGATTTTGAGAAATTTTAAGCCTAAAAAGAATGACATTTTCCAATCATGCGACATCTTGAAAGTTTGAGTTCATTTTCAAAGCCAAAATAATTTTGCAGGCTTTTGGGGGTTAGTAGAGCAAAGAATAATATCATCTACATATAATATTGTTAAAAAAAACCAGTAGAAGATTTTGCCAGCTTTTCTTCGTGAAGAGTGTAGATCGACCACGGCCTTTTGGTAAATCCACCTGACTTGATGAGAAACGCTGATAAGCTTGTCATACCACCGCACAGTAGGAGCTTGTTGTGAGTCCATAGAGAGCTTCTCTTGAGGTCGGTACAGGACATGCGAGTGGAGATGCTCTGGATCCTACAAAATCCTTCTGGTAGACCAACATAGACAAACCTTCATTCATCGCCATTAGGAAGGCGTTTTCACGTCCATGAGCTGGAAGAGACCCATGTCATACATGCCTGCGTGTGCAATGAAAGAGTCTGATCGCTTCTAGTCGAGCAACCGGATCGAAATGATTTCCTCAAAGTCAATACCAGCTTCCTGACATAACCTTTTGCCACTTAACCGAGCTTTGTCTTCAACACGTCTCCATATCATAAGCCAACTTAATCTTGAAAATCCAATTGAGCGGGATTATAAGAATATTATCTGGACATGGTACAAGTAACCATACATCGAGACGCTTCAAACCATGAATACATCTTCCTTGCATAGCCTCAATCCAGCACGAGTGCTCTAAGCTTGCTTGTAATCTTTGGTTCAACATGAGTTAGAATTCATTGAAGAAAACACCCACATTGCGGTCGGCTTTCTAGTTTTTCCTGGTAGAGACGGGGTCGGTCTTTATCCTCAATCAATGTTTTCGAAGTGCGGATGTGCTGAGTCCATTTCTGCACATGAGGTAAATGGTTGTTGTGGAGTAACATCGATTTTGACAAGTGGAATGAGATTGCTTCTGAATTGGTTTTCCAGAGCATTATGGGTTGTCAAACACATGACTTGTCAACAATGATCTGAACAGTTTTCACCCATCAGAATCAACTATGTTCTGGTAGAGGTATTTGAATGAGGGCAAGAGGTTTTCTGTAACTGCAGGAGCGCCTTCTTAGATAACTGTTTGGAAGTGAACCATTGGCAGTCTCGGGTGCCGGGAGCAGCAGTAACATTAACCAGAGTTTATCGGAACAACCGGAGGTACCGGACAACCTCATCATCAATCAAACCATTGAAACAAATCGTCTACCTGGTTCTTTGTAAGGAAGGACACAGGTGGGTTCTGTGTCTTTTACAAGTGCAGAACGGCTGCTCCTGACTGTAAAGCAGTAATTCGAGTTTCTGAAACTGTTTTGCACAGAAGTCAGTTTGTTGAGGAGCGAAGGCCTGAACTTTTTGAACGACTCATACCTTCTCGGTAAAGTTCATCGAAGGCAACATGAACGGTTTCCTGAATCTTACGCGTTCGTTTGTTGTAGATTCGGTACGCCTTCTTGGTGGGTGCATAGCCAACAAAGATACCTATATCTGCTTTCGCCTTGAGTTTTTTTTTTACAACATCATCAAAGACATTGGTAGATAGCCCAAGATCCTAAACACTCGGAAGTATTGGAGATTAGGCTGCTTTCCATTCAGCAGTTCATAATAGGTCTTTCCGTGAAGCGTGTGTACAAGAGATCGATTAAGAGTATAACACGCAGTGGCTACAGCTTCAGCCCATAGGAACAGTGGAGCTTTCGCAAAGATAGAGCATAGTACGAGCAGCTTCCAAAGATCCGGTTCCGTCTTTCGACAAAAACGCCGTTCTGGTTGTGGAGTACCGAGTACGCTCTTTTCATAAAATACACACTCTCACAACCATCCCATCAGTGTCTTATTTCACAAACTCCGTTCCCCATTATATGTTCTCTGACAAGCAACAGTTTGCATAAGGGCCTCGTTGAGATCTATCACAATAAAAATTCTCAATCACTTGAGGATATTCCATCCTTTGTTCCGAAAAGAAATCTTACCCCAACCAAATCAGGTGTAATCATCCACTATCACCAAAACATACTTCTTTCCGTTGATACTTTCAGTTCTCATTGGTCCGCAGAGGTCCATATGTAGAGTATGGAGAACTTCAGTATTGGTGTTTTCCGTCTTTAGTTGGATAGTGATGCTTATCTTTACTTCTACCTAGCTGACAAGATGGACACAAATGGTCTTTGGCATATTTCAGCATGGGTAATCCCTGACAAGATTTTTTCCCGAGCCAGATTCGTCAATGTCCCGAAATTCACAGATGATTCAACGACGATGCCATAACATGACTTTTATCGTTGAATAGGCTTTTTGTAAGCAAGCAAACTGGTGAAGCAGACAGCTTATCATTCAGTGAGATGGAGTACAGAGTTGGTTGATCGTGAACCTTTGAGTAGATCTACCATAATCGTAGTTGCGGAAAATGAGAACACGAATTCAGTCTGAAAGTCAACTTCTAACCATCCCATCACAAAACTGTCCTACCGATATAGGTGGTGCCTTGAGTCCTTCAACATAGTAGACTCGGAGAAGAAGTGTCACCCAGTTTATAATCACCATAGCCAATGATCGCTGCATACTCATCGTTGCCGAATCTCACGGAACAAGTTATCCAATAAAACTTTTCCAGACAAAGTTGATAAGACGCGCACAGATTCACCGTCATATGTCCTTTAGCAAACCAGCATCCAGATACCTAGAACAATTTGAACTATACTACCGTGCGATACACAAACATTCATGGTGATAGATGCCCTGAATGGTATCCTGTCCTGGTTAGTTAACAATCAATACTGACCAGAGATCCCTTTTGAACCTTCTGCCTGTCCATCACTAGATTATGATACACCTAGAGACCATAGTGATTTTGGGGCTAGAACTAGCACTCGGGGTAGTTCTATTGGCATAACAGTAGGTTCCATTATCCCTAGTTAAAGGATTACTTCTCAAAGAATCGAAATGCCTTCAGATGGGCCTTTTCCACTTAGGCTTTGCTATTAGCTACAGGTTTTGGCAATCGGTTTCCAGACTTTCTTAACGGTTTCCATCCTTGGTTTGGTTTGGTGTTGTCGACGCTTAGTCTGGTGGGGTTTAACATTCACAGAATCATCACACATAACCAAACAATCATTATGATTAGCAAAAACCAACGATTTGTTACATGCAGCACAAACATTGGTACCAACATTGAAACATAAACAGAATTGTAACAAGCAAAATTAGAATCAACAACATTCTTTTTAATCAGAGTCTATGAGTGGGCCTATCTACGCATCCCTTATTGCATTCGCACTCTTAAACCAGGACAAAGAACTATGATTCGAGGCTCTCTTAGGGCACGAGTTTTGCTGGCTTCCAGAAGTGGGTTTTTTACCTGCCTGTAAGACATAGGCACACACACGTTAGTTTGCTTTCTTAGGATGCACAACGTTTTTTGAGTTGTTTGGAGTGAAGGTCTGGAAGGTTCACTGAAAGTTACTTGCTTCTTCTTAGGTAACGGGGTTGGTTAGACCCATTTAGGCACGTTTTGGGTGGTGGAATATACATAGAACCTAAGTTGTACATTCTGGAGCAAGCACTTTGGTGTTCGAGGTTTAAGGGCCAACTACTTGTTTTACCAGTCACTTGGGCTTTCAGCTTTGTATTTTCAACAGTTAAGGCACAAGCTTTTCAGTGTACGCAGTACGTGAGTGAGTATTCGCCTGTGACAGTTCATCATACCATCTTTTCAGACTCACGTTTTCTACCTTAAGGCCATCTAGCTGAATCCTAAGGGAGGTAATCGTATCTTTCAACTGAATTCTGTCAGTTTCTAATGCCTGTTGGTCACAAGCTCCCTTCATGGAACGTACATTCAACATTCCTCGAGAATTTTGAACCTGAGTTTCTAAAATTCCTGATAGTGTCCGTCTTTTATCATGAAGCTTATTTCTTAACTTGTTATTTCAAATTGCATTGGAGGCACGGAAGTGTCTATGCACTGTTTATAGGTTTTTGACATTTAAGTTGTAATCAATTGGTTCTTTTGTAAATGAGAGTTGCGTTTCTCAGATTCAATGACCATCTTTTGTTGTTTTAAAACTTCAGCTTCAAGTTCAAAGAAACTTTTAGTATGTCCTAGCATGCAGATCTAGATCTTTCATAAACAAAGGCAATTCGAACTAGGGGGCACAACAATATCGGAAGTAAGCACAATAGAGCAGATATCTTTTTCTAAACATTCAGCAATTAAGCAGTCATTTTTGATTAAAAGATTTTTTTTTTTTTTATTTTTTTTTTTTTTTTTTTTTTTTTTTATTTATATTTTTTTTTTTTTTTTTTTTCTTCTCTATGGTCAGGTTCTTGTTATCAAGAACACATTGTTCATACTCCGCCTCCAATTCATCAAAAATCTGTTCAAATTCTCTTACCTCTTTGAAAAATGTTTCATTATAGCAGCTTGATTGTTTTTGAAATGGTCGTAAAATGGTACCAGTTGTTGTTCAACAAACTGTTTTGCATAATCAAAACACCATTCAGAACATGAATAATGGTTTTTGTGTGTTCTTTCTTTTATATACCCTTCAAATGAGGAAAAAAACATCATTAACATTTTCAAGCTTGTCCAGAATTTGACTTTGAGGTCGACTTTTACGAACAAAAGGGAGAGACAGGGACTATTAGGTTTACTAGTTTGACAAGCACGTTATTTGCAGGAAGCCAATAACGGCCTGATCACAGAGACATTCCTTTGAGAACAAACTTAAGGGCATAAAGCTTGTCATTAAACCAGTTTGCGGGTCAAAACATGTCCTGGTTTTTCGTCCATCTTATTTTCATGCTAACCACTTGGTGAACCAAGACCTCACTATCCCATAACTAACGGGAATGGGTGATTGGATGCAAAAAGGGTATCAGCATCATACAAAACAGAGATTGAGCACACAGCTTGGCATATAACTAAGACACTGGGTTACCGGGTACCTAGGAGGTCCTTGTGCAAGTCACGGTTGCCGCTTTAGTTTCTTAGAAAGCATAGGAATAGTTTGTGGTTGGCATGTTTTAAATCTTTGCAACAATCACGATGCAACTTTGTTGAGCAATTCTTAAACAAACTATTTCATCCTAGAAAACTAATACTGCTAAGATCCTTATTTCCTCAGAAAAAAATCATTTTCCTTTCATGATTTGTACAAAATCAATTGCGATTTTTCCTTTTCCTGAAAGAGTGGATTTTAAGCCAAATCGTTTTTCATGCACAATTTCAGCGTATACGCTCGTTACGGCTGAATCACTAGGGCTTGTTTTCCTGTCTAAATTTGTTTTCAAGATCAACGTTTGAACCTTCTTGGGTATCCTAGGACAAATATTATCTTGCTAGCATTGAGAAAGCTCAATTTAAGGTCCTCGACTTCTAACATTTTCTTGGTTAACCTTAGCCTGTCGTCTAGTTGGTTTTTGCAAGTCAGTTAAGATAGCAAGCATATGAAACTTTATCAGATGTCCAGCAATACCTCAGTTGGAACATTTTTTGGGCTTCGGTGTTCAAGAGATACTGATGATACGGGATCGTATTGTCATCAATCCAGTCTCAGCATCGAGTCTAAATGATCTAACCTGGTGCATCTCCTGATTCAACCGGATAATCCAGCATATCAAAGATTGGATTGCATTTGGAGTGTGACCTCATGACTTGACTGTTGGTTGCACTAGTGGATGACAAATTGTGGCCATGAAACGACAGCAGCATTGGGCCTTCATCCACGGTCTGAGTCATAAGCATCCTCATGTTGGCTTATGAATCATGTTTGTTGTAGTTAGTGCCGAGGTTTGAACAAAAGGTGCATGCATTCCTCATCAGCGGAGGAAATGCTTCAGCTTCAAGCATCCACACATCGTACCTCTCTTTCGCTTCCATCAGAAATGCTTTATCTCTAAGTACAGATGAGTTCCATCTTTCTCTTGGGTTCTCTTACACAGCCTCTCAACATGTCCTTCCCTCTGCAGTTGTAACCATATCTCCTTCTTGCCTCTAGCACCTGTATTACCAACATTACCGGAAGCTTTCATCTGAATTGGTTTCAGTAACAATTGACCATCATGCACCGAAGCATTAGTCCTTGAGATGTAGGAATCCTGAGACTGGATGTTGTTGGTTGAAACTGCCTTTTGGAAACCACTTAAGAGAGTAGCAATTTGATCATAGTGGCCATCAAAGCGTCATTCGAGACTGAGCATAGGTTGAGGACTAGGAGTTTGAGGGTGATAAAAGAGCTGGTGCAGAATGGTGGTGTGAGCTAACATAGGCCAGTGGATCAACAATACTTGTAGACTGCTCCCTGTTTCTGAGATCTTTTTGCATGAGGCTCGTAGGCTTTGAGATGAGTGTAGATCTGAAATAAGGTGTGTTAGATACCATGTTCTGCCTTGACATTATCACATACTGTACAGTATACCCCAATAAGGCCGTAAGATTGGACAAACTTGGTGTTACATCTGATAGTTGGAATGTTGAGCTGATACACTTCATAACATTCACAAGCTTGTGGAAACGCACAAAAGTAGTCCATAATTGATTCCGTGTTCCAATATCACGAAGCGTTCCGTACTCAATCAAACAGATCTTCCTCCTTTTTGAATAGATCCTACCTGAATCCTTGCATACGCATCTCTATATTATCCCAATCTCCCGTTTGCAGTGCTTGTTTGATTGAGGTTGTTGAAGATTAGTCTAGGCCGCCATTAATAGACTGCAACAGCTAGAGTAAACAGCCATCTCAATTTATGTTTTTCCCTCTAATCACTGAATTCAGAATCAATTTTCTTCCTTGGGCATGGCACAGCAGCAGAAACATTAGGTGGAGGATCATTGATCAAAAAGGGTGAGTGTGTAGGTCCATTCTGAATATAATTACCATAACTGCTTGCCATAGTGTATTGCCTCGAAGTGACCTTGAAAAAACGAAAACTTCCAAGAAACGAAGTACACTTTTCCAAACCAACATAGGAGGACGAGTATCCGGTGCCTTCGGCATTATGTTTCTCATTGGATTCCATTGTCTAAGTTAGTTTAGTAATGGATTCTGATCGTAAGTGATTGATGATTGATGACTTGGTGTGAGGTTTGGGCTTTTCGGGTAAATTTTGATAAACAGTAAAAAGCAGTTTTGAGGGCCCAAAATGACTCCGAATGGCCAAAAAAAATGACAGGGCTCGTTCGCTCAAAGAGGAAGAGTCTTGACCGTTGGGCCGTTTTTCGAGTCTGGTAAAAAAAAATTACAGAACAATCCGACACAAAATTTTAATTTAATTTTGTGCTTGTATCGGGGGATTGTTTGGATGTCGAAAATTATCAGCTTATTATTTTTGCTTATTTAAGATTCCCTTAGCTTTTTAGAGTAGATTAAACCATTTTCCTTTACTGTCTTTAGGGGTAAGCTTATTTAAGCTTATTCTCCTTTTCAAAGTATCTTCAAGAGCTTATCAGTTTTTAGTTTTTAGTTTAGATGCCATTCTAGCTTTTTCTGGTTGCTTATTTTTATGCTTGAGTGCTTATTAGGGGTAGTTAATTACCTGTTTTAGCTTATTTGCTTATTTCTTGTAACCTTAAGCTACCAGTACTAACTTATAACTAGCAGTATTAACTCCAAGTTAGTACTGTTAGTTAATACTGGTAGTACTGTTGAGTTTCTCCTGCTTTGCTTAGTATAATTGCTTTTTGATTTTGCTTATTTAGAGTTAGTTTAGCTTATTTGATTTGTCTTCAGCTTATTTGAGCTCTTTATGTCTTAGTGTAAAAGTTAAGTGTTTTTACCATTTCTAGCTTTTATTTTTGTTCCAGCTTATTTTCTTTGCTTATTTTTATGTGCATTTGCTTATTAGTATTAGCATCAAATCATTCCTTGTCATATTCAAACACCAATCATCAATCGTCTTTCGATTTTCCATCTCTAGCCTCGTTGGGACATAACGACCCGGGAACACTCTATACTGCTTCCGGTTTCTTTGATTTTGTGGGTCTTGATCCTTGTTATATATTTATATATGTTTATGTTTATTTATATATAATAAGGTGTAAGAAAACGCGAGTCAAACATGATCCAAGTAATTTCCCTTAGGCCTCCAAACCCACCTTGACTTTTTAAGGTCAGTATCCATCTTACCCTTACCAGTATTAACTACTGCTCTTGTCCCAGCAGTAGTCATATTTTGAATCCCAAAAGTTTTAACATCTTGTTTTAAGTATTTGGGTCTAAAAGCTGGTTTTGTCTAGTAAGACCTCTTTATAGGTGAATATGAGCCTCTTGGTCTTACATTGTCCATTCTTGGGTAATTTGGTCTAATAGTACCACTAGTTTGTGCTATTTTTGGAGCAAATGGTCTAACAGTACTAACAGGCCTAGCCGTACTAACTGGCCTAGCAGTACTAACTGGCCTAGCAGTACTAACTGGCCTAGCAGTACTAACATTGTGAACTGCTCTTTTCTCATTTTGCTTAACAGGAGTAACCAAACCTGTTCTTGTTAGTACTCCTGATGGGACAAAAGTCTTTCTTAAATGATGGTATTATGAAAATTTTTGATGATTAACCCTTTTAGTATTATCCCATACTGGTTTGTCCACCCTTGGATCAATATTGACCACAGTTTTCAGCTTAGGTTCTTGACTCTGTTTGTCATGAAAATTACAATCTTTGATCAAATGGTCAGTACTTTTACAGACAAGCAAGCTTTTATTTTCTTAAAACCAATTCCTTGTTTCTGAGAAGTTTAACCAATTTTATCAACTCTAGTTTTAACTGTTTGAGTCTCATTAGTCTTAATAGGAGTAACTGTTTGCACTTCAGACACATCATCCTTATCATCCGAGTTCCAATCCTCAATGATAACTTTATCTTTGTTAACTGATTCATAGACTGTCTTATGTTTTTTAGTATTTGCTTCATTTGTTTTACCTACAGTCTCACTTGTTTTAGTATTATGATCAGTTGTTTTTTACTCAATTATTTTCTTCCTAATAGCATATTCATCTAAACCTGTAAATGATATGTCAGCTCTTGGGGTTAGAAAGTTCCCTATTATAGGAGGGGGAACAACATGATACCCATCTGCTTTGGAAAACCTATCATTTGCTGGTGTGGACTCTTCATCACTTGATCTGACATCAAAAACACTCAAACTAATCTCACTATCAGTTTTAGAATTGTTACTCATTTCATTCAATTGTGTGCCATATCCTAAACCAGTTTTATCTCTAGCACTCATTTGACTGTTGAGTATTCATCAAGATTCTTGGATGATTCGTCCCATTTTCTATCTTTAATTTGAACTCATCTCTTTCCTTAACAACTTTCTCTAATTCCAGGTTAAGGTTGTTAATTTTTATTTCTCTGCATTTAAGCTCATAGTTTTGAAACTCATATTTTTCACCCCAAGCCAATTCATTCTTTTCATGTACAAGTATCCTAGATTCTAGTGACTCTAAGGCTAACTCATAACCCTGAATTTCTAGTCTTGCTCTGCTATGTTTTTCTCTTTCACTATCATAATTCTTTTGAAGAGTTTTAAAAGATTCAAGACATTGTTTAGAACATTTTTGTACCTCATTGTCAGAAGAACTTGATGAGCTTGAAGAAGAGATTGCCATTAAAGCATAGTTGACTGGTTCTACTTCAAAATCATTACTCCAGTCATAGCCTCCTAGACCATCTTGAGCCACCAGTGCCTGTGATGAAGATTCATTTGTTGGTGCATTGCTCCTGCCATTGTCACCATAAGATCTTTTCCCTTGATTCCTTCCAGATCTGCATTCCCTAGCAAAGTGCCCTTTCTTTTGATAGTTGTAGCACTCAATTTTTGATTTATCAAGTGAAACATGTTGTTTTTCTTTGAAATCCATGTTCCTTCCTGTCTTCTGAATGAATTTCCTCACTCTGACAGTCAACATAGCCACTTGCCATCTAAGATCCAATTCTTCCAAGTCATCTTCATCAATCTGCTGAAAATCCTCATTTTCAAGTTGAGGACTGGTTGTTGGTTGTGCAAAGAAAGAGCACGCTACATCATGAGCACATGGGGTAGATGAAACTTGACTAATTCCTCCAGCAGTACTAACCCCAAAATCTCCACTGGCAGTACTAACTTCATTAGTACTGCTAGTGTTCTCAGAGGAAAGAAATGCCAAGTTCTGAGAAGTAGAAGTGGAACTTGAAGACCTTTTCATCTCATCTTCGTAGACCCTAAGGTTGTTGTAGAGGTCATCAATATCAATCTCATCAATGTCTGGCTTATTTCTCATGATTAGAGCAATTTGATTCCATGAAGGAGGAAGACTTCTTAGGAACTTCTGGTTGATATCTTCCTTTGATATTGGAGCACCATGAACCTCCAATTGACTTATGAGTTTTTGGAACCTATCATAAGCCTTGTCCAGACTTTCATTTGATGCAGTAGAAAAGTTTTCAAACTGATGTTTTAGAACATTTTTCTGCATCTTCTTGGATTCTTCATTACCTCCAAACCTTGATTTGATTGCTTCCCAGAGTGATTTAGCATCTGCAACATTGTGAAACTTGAGGAGGTATTCATCAGGTATTGCTAAAAGCAAGATGCTCTTAACTCTTTCCTGATTCCTTTTAGCAGCCAGTTGTTTGGCAGTCTTAGGAGCAGGAGGAGCAGATGTTTCTCCAGTTGGTGCAGGCTCTTCTTCTAGATCTCCATTGACAATAACATCCCATAGGTTATGGTCTGTGTGACAGATATATTGTCGCATTCTCATGCTCCAAATATCATATTCTCCCTTCCTGATGATAGGGATTTTCATTGCTGTGATAGTGGGTGGAGGAATGTCTTGTTCTGCCATCTTACAATTGAGTTCTTCTTATTCAGAGTTTCCACACAAGCTCTGATACCACTTGTTGGATCGTTTACTGAATAGATCTTAACCTTTAGCTTGTAAAGGGTTTGTTCCTTTAGATAATTCTAAAGCAACAATAATGAAACACTGATTTGAACACTATTGATTATGCGGAAACTAATCAATAATGCTAAGAAGAACAATATTAAGAATCACAAAAGAACTTTATATTATAACTTGAATCTGCCTAGGTTACAGATTACAAAAACTATGATTGCTAATCGATCTCTATTGATCTGTGTAGAACTATATCTACTAACTATTCCCAGGGTTCCTTTTATAGACTAAGGAAACCCTAATGGGCTTTACAAAATGCGTTAAGAGATAATGCATATCTATTCCTAATTTATCTCATGCATATCTCATAAGCAGTACTAATACAATATACTAGCAGTACTAATACTAACTAACAATACTAACTATTACTGGCAGTACTAACATTGTACTGGCAGTACTAACTACAAAGCTAGCAGTACTAAAGACTTAGACTTATTTCTTCAATCTTCATTAACAGCATTAAGTCTTCACTAGCAGTATTAATCTTGAGCCAGCAGTATTAACTTGTAGAAGCTTCAGAATCCCAACAATCCTCCCCTAAACTTGTGATTTACTCTCAAATCTCAAGTTTCTTCTGGATTAGATCTTCAATTCTTCTTTTGCTGAGGATTCTTTCAAACACACTTTTATTGTTCTTCAATCTGAGTCTTGATAAACTTTAGCAACTCAAATGCCATAGAACTTTCTGCTTCAGCTTCTAATTTCCAGTTAAGCATCTTCTGAAGTGTTTCTTTGGTGAGTGGATACTTTTTCTCTACAAACATATGAATAGTCATCAAAGTACCATCAACCATCAGTGTGTGCACTCCACAAGTTTCATACAGCTTCCAACTGATTATTTTCCACTGGTTTTGATTCTTCCAGATGTCATCATCTTGCTCAGGATCTACTAGTATCTTCAGATCACCCCATAACATCAAATTGTATCCTTCTGGAGTGTTATCTTGAAATCTTTCCATTACCAACCTGTGTAAAACCTCTAAGTCATGTCTATCAAAACTTTTCAGCATACTCTCAAAGGTTTTATGATAACTAGTATTCCCATCAGCCCTTATAATCTTGTAAACATGCATACTGTATAAACTTTGAGATTCCCAATCAACTATAGGAAACTTAGTATGCAAGATTTCAGGATCTACAAATTCTTCCTCATCTGGAACTACTGTCAACCACATTCTTAATTCATCTTTTTCTTCCTCATAATCAGCTGTTTCTTTCTCTTTCTTCTGTCTCTTTGAGCTGTCTTGACCTTGTTTGTCACTTGCTCTTCTTCTTGCAAGTGTTTTTCTTCTAATTCCAACAGCTTTCTTTTCAATCAACACTGGCTCAGGATTCACATCTTCTTCTTCAACCTTCTCTTCTTCATACCTAAAACCCATTAAAATAGATTTCTCTAATTATCTTAATAGGTTTATCATTTGAGATTTAAGGAAATTTAACAATTTCCATACAAGATTTTGAACAATTTGAATCATTGGTTACCTACTGAGTCAGAAAACTTGAAGATGAGTAGGCCTGTCGTGCATATTTAGGTCCTTCCTCTCTGCCTTGATACTCAGTCATATCACCAAGACCCTAACCATGACACCAATGATGTGGAAGTAGTTGTTTCCACAGGGCATACTCCTTTTGAGATTTCCTTGTTCTGTTGTCTTGATTATCTCTGGAGCTCCTACACTTCTAGCAAAATGTCCCTCTATGTGGGCAGTTGTAAGCCACTCTACTTTAGACTTATCAAAACAATAGTTCTCATTGTCATTAACTGTAAGTTCCTTAATGTATTCTTCAAAAACCTTTCTAGCCCTCATAGTAAACATGGGCATTTGGCTATCTCAAATCATCTTTCTATTGTAATCAGGAAGGATTTGTTGCTATCCTCCTTGTGCATGTTAAGGGACTATTTGGTTGACTAGCACAAGATATGAACAAATAACAACATCACTCAAAGCTTATCAATATTGGAAAGTTAGCAGCATTAACTTGAGTGCTAGCAGTAGAAACTCCATAAGTAGTATTAATTGCTTCATTAGTATTGTTAGTCTTGTTATTTGAAAAGGACACAAAATCCATGTTCTGTGTGCTTGAACTTGAGCTAGACATCCCTTTAACTTCTGGTTCATACACCTTGAGGTTATTGTAGAGATCATCCATGCTCATTGTATCTAAATTAGCTTTATTCCTCCATACAACAGCATGTGTGTTCCACTTAGGTGACAAACTTCTTAATAACTTTTGATTAATATCTTCTTGTGAAAGCTTTTCATCCAAAAGCTCCAACTGACTCACAAGCTTTTGAAGCCTATCAAAAGTTTGATCAAGAATCTCTAAGCTTGGAGCAGTAAAGTTTTCATATTGCTGCTTTAAGAGATTTTTCTTTGGGAGTCTTCTTGTAGCTGTATTCCACCCAAATCTCTTTTCTAGCTTCCAACAATAGCTTAGCATCCTTTATAGAGTTAAACTTTAACTGATGTTCATTGGGAATGCCCATCATTAAAGTACTTCTAGCCTTCACTTCTAATCTTCTCTGAGCCTTATCTTCAGCAGATGTAATAGGCATCACTGTTGTAACACCTTCCACAACTTGTGTTTTTGGCAAGGTTGCACCATTCTCTATGACTTCCCACAGTGCATAGTCTATCATCTGGATGTATTGTTCAATCCTCATCCTCCATAACTCAAACTCACCCGGTTTGAGCATGGGAACTTTGGATGCAGCCACCATGTGTGCAGAATCTTGATCCATATCTTCTAGCAAAGTTTCTCAAAGCAACAAGCTCTGATACCACTTGTTGATCCCACTTCAATAGATCGAATTCCTTAAGCTTGTATAAGGATTAGTTATATTAGATAAATCTAACACAACTATAGTAGAAACTTTGTTTGAATGTATTAAAGATTATGCGGAATCTAATCTTTAATATTAAGAAGAACTATCAATGAAACAGTAATTATATGAACATATAATTCAACAAACAAAAGCTCCAATATTATTAATAATACGAATACTCTCAAAGTATTAGGGTTACAAAGACCTTGAAGCTATGATAATTCTATGAATGACTCGTATCAAACTCTATGCCCTAGAACCTCCTTTTATACACCAAGGAGTCCTAAACGGCTTACAATACTTTCCTAAGAATATCAAATCTTTTAAACAAATAAGTTATACATATCTTTTACACAAATAACTCATATAAATCACATAAGCAGTACTAACTAACTCAGCAGTACTAACTTCTTCACTAGCAGCATTAACTCCTTCAGCAGCATTAACTTTGTACTAACAGTAGTAACTTTTGTACTAGCAGTAGTAACTACTTAGCAGTTTTTCTTCTAAGTCTCTGAGCAGCACTAATATGCACTAGCAGTAGTAACTTTACACTAGCAGTACTAACTGTGTACTAGCAGTAGTAAACACTTAGCATTTTTCTCTTTCAAGTTCTTGAGCAGTACTAACACAACTAAGCAACATTAACTCTGATATGAGCAGCAGTAATACTAGCAGCATTAAGAAGGCTTTTAATCCTAACAGTTCGCTTGATTATTCGTACAAATGATCCTTCATATTTCCATGATTCATAAATTGTTTATGCGAATCATTCTCTATATTTATTCTTTTGATCATTATTACATTTGTACATACGTTCTTATACGTGCTCTATTTATTTGTTGACATATTCATATTTTACATGCTCGCGATATATTTTATTCTTTCTTCATATATTCTTATTTATTCCTCTCGTGATGCTATGACTATTTTTCTTTTATTATCTATTCATTCTTTCATTGCAATGATTAATGATTGTCTGCTACCTTGTGCATAAATATAATTAATCTCTTTTAGCATTCTCTAAATCCTAAATATCAAACTCATTATAATCTCCTTGAATTAGCATTCACTTCCTCTTAAGATCAGTAACTTCTTAATTCCCTTGTTCGCATTGATTATCGTTACAAATTTATTTTTTGATCTTGATATATGCTACTTTGATCATCGGTATGATTTATTAATCCTTCATTTTTGTTTTCCTTCTTATCAGTAAAAATATTCAATCTTTTCATTAATGATTTTCATAACAATTGATCCGTACCTACACACACATCGCTGTCATTTTATGTGATAACTATTATTTACTTAATATTTGTTTGCTACCTCATAAACATCATGAGTTATACCATTTAACTTTGAGAATCATAACACTGTTTTGACGAATTTGAGCATTGCATCGTTAGTCCTTAATTATACAAAGCATGATCACCTATGTATAATTCAGGAAGGATCATGTTATGCTGAGAGTTGTCACTTTAAAATTTTGTCTAAATCAATTTTCTACTTATATTTAAAAAAAGCCCAAAATTTTGTGTGCATATATATAATTTTTGTAAGTACCTTCACCTTTTCATGAACACGTCGCCAGCTGACGGCACTGATTGAACTTTGAGGACACTACATATACAGTACAAGGCGCACAGTCACCATAGCAAGCGGGCTATACAAACTTGAACTGCCATGAGAACTTAGTGGAATCCATAGTACTTTTTATGTCTCAAACCTGAAGAAGTGTTTATTTGACGAGACACTTGCAATCCCGTTAGATGAAATCAAACTCGATGACAAGCTACATTTTATAGACGAACCTGTTGAAATAATGGACCGAAAGGTCAAACAGTTGAAACAAAGACGAATCCCCATTGTTAAAGTACGTTGGAATTCTCGCCGAGGGCCAGAATATACCTGGGAAAGAGAAGATCAAATGCGACAAAAGTATCTAAATCTCTTCTCGACCACATAAAACTAAATCACGAGGACGTGATTCCTCTAACGGGTGGAAGCTGTAGCAACTTGTATAATTTAGGTTAATATTTAACTATTTATTTTCACTTATTATTATCTTGATTTTAAATGATATTACTTTTATAAGTAATTATTTAAATTCAATCGCGTAAGCTTAAATCGTAAACAATATTAGACTATGATTAGTCTAGGTGTTCTAGACATTTTATTTTCTTATAGTCATATTTCATATGTACTATTGCTACTTTGCCATTTTATGTAAACATTTTACGTTTTACATTTTACGCGAACTTAAACCCACGTTTATAGGTTTTAACAACGTCTATGTACTCCTTTAATCTTATAACTCATATAATATACTTAGTTAGGGTATATTGATAAGTTTTAATATTTTTATAAGCATAGTACTTTTATGTTACCCGACTTTAAGTTTTGTGACTTAACGGCTTAACATTAGTAATTACTGGGACCAAATAATACCCCGTAAAAATCTACACTTAACTTGACAAGCAATCAACCAAACACCACACCACATCACCATGAGGTGGCATATAGGTGGCACCACAAGGCCATGTGGCCTTATGTAGTACTCCTTGTCATAAAAAACAAACACATGTACTTGTTTTCTATACTACTAAATTTCCTTAGTTGATATATAAGCTAAATCTATACATAATAAGAGACACACAAGATTAAAGGCTGAACTAGAAGGCTAAGTACAAGAACTCTCTAAGGTTATAACAAGTTTGGTTGAAGATTGAAGACTAAGTTGGTGGTTAGAAGACTTAGGATAGTGGTTCTTGTGTTTCCATCCAAAAATTTGTAAGACTATGTTTAGATTTCATTTTTTTCCTTTCCTTTTGATATACTACATACCTTGTGCAAGTTTTATAAGTAATATGACATGATTATGTGTTGTACATACTTGTTAAATCATAAAAATGCAAGCTAAACAAGCCTTAGGTAATGGTGGTAAATTCTGTTTTAGACCAATAGCACACATGGAGATATTGTGGAAAATTAGTAGTTCTGGGTATTATGTAAAAATACTAGGTTGTAGCCCTATGTCTTGTGATCATTTTGCTGGGTGGCTAGACCCGATACGATGTCGGATGAATTAGTTATAGCCAAAATGGCAAAGGTGCAGAGATTCTGCACACCTGTAGTAAATGGTTATTATCTTTGGATTTTTGTATAGTAACCCCTAATTATGTAAAACTAAAAGTTGTAGAGGACTCAAATTCTAACCTTGCTCATTAGTTTGAGCTTAATCGGAGTTACGGTTTGAATATGACGGCCATTTCACTGGGACTGAGGTTGGCTGGCCAAAAACAGCCATGATCTTTAATGATGTATTAACCAATTTGACCATTTTTCATAAAAATTGGATTAGTGGGATTTCTGAATCTGTATAGTAGACTTGAATACGGTCTTGAGGATATAAAAACCTATTCGAGACCTCTTGTGGTTTAGAAAATATGGTCACTTGAGCAGGATACTTATTAGTAACTTAATATGAACCGGGATGGTTTAATTTGTAAATTGGCTATTTTTATAAAACCCAAAGTGGTAGGACACACTTATTGAGAATATGACCAGTTTACCTTCTGTAATTAAATTGAACCGGGACTCGACCATTTTGAACCATTTTTACTTATACCAATTCTATGTCACTCACGTTTTACCAAGAGTCTTTAACAAAACATAACGAACGTTTCCATAAAACGTTTGTCTCGTTAATTACTCTTTTACATATAACTTATAAATACCAAGTACTATATTAATAGGGAATTTCATAATCATATGAGGCCTCTCCGGGGTGTCGTATCGACGAGTTATGGATTTACGATTTAAAGTGTCCTGGCTCCTCATACGTTCACTACATGACCTCTAAATTATGATAGCCCGAACGATAGTATGATATTATTTATAAAAGGCAAATAGCCAAATGAAACTTTAGGGATACTTCATTAATATAACAACTTAAGAATCTATGTTTAACATTATAATCAAAGTTAATAACTTTATATTATCGTACTTTATTCTAAGACACGATCACTATACTTTTGTAGGTCATTGTTAAAGCTCGTGATCTCACAATACACTATCTATCGTTATAATCCACTACTGATCACTATGGTGAGTTCATAGCCCTAACTTTATTTATTTGTTTTATAAACTCTTTGGGGTGAGATACATGCTAAAACATCTACTTGCGGACAATTAATTGCAAAACTGTATGCCTTCCTGAATATATTATTGCTTGTGTCTAAGTCCCTTCATGCTATAAGTCCCCCACATCATGGACCATTAATCACTTGTGTGAGAACGCGAATATTATGGATAGGCCTATCGGGATGGACGAATCCCGTTTGTGTTAGCCAGATATGTAACCAAACGCACTATATTTGTAACTATAGGTGTATGGCAATTACCTACACGGGGCCATTATTATCCTATATATCATTATTGATATATACTCTCAGTTTTGAGTGTTCCATGAGCTTAGATGCAATAATAACTATTTTGACTATTGAATGTGTTTCATTAGTCCCCTATTACTTAAATCTTACGGTCCACTTAACTGCTCATTGGAGCACTATACTTGATTTCAATAACATTACTCGATTTACTTAATCACTGCTTTATGATTAAAACCTATGAATTCACTCAACATTATTGTTGACCGTTTTTCACATGTAATCTCAGGTCTTTTAGGTATGTTGCTCGGAGGGATGCCGCACGGATATGTATTTTGGAGACCCTACATTTTTGACATTCGATAAAACTCCTTTTGAAAACACTGTGTTTTGTAAAGACTTTCTCTTATTTACATTCTAAGAAAATTTTATCTAAACTTTATGACCTGTTTGAAAACATTGTGTTTTATTAAAACTGTTGGGACTTGTTTGCAAACTCTGATGTTTTAGTGTATCGAATGTGAAACATTTTTAAATATATTTTAAAACGTCTCATTTTGAGGTCGTTTTCTGTGACTTGTACTTTGTGCCATGACACAAGATTTTCGCTGCTGTCTGATTTTGTGGGTGTGACACAAGATCTTTTGATTTTACATACGTTTTGAATCTATTTTTCCAATAGATAAAACTATCGCTATCGAAAAGTGGTGGTCTTTGCATAGATTGCCCTTCTAAATATTTGTCGAAATCTATAGATCGATCCAAGCTTTAAAAAACAGTATATTTTAAAAATCTTTAGTGACCTCGGCTTCTGGTATAAATTGTGGAAACTAGAAGGGGGTTAAATCGTTTACCGGTTAATGGGCCTTTAAAAAAAACTTTGCTTATAAAAACACTAGATTTGAATATATGCAAGATCAACCAACAATATGAAAAACGAATGTATCTAACTACTTGCAACACAATCACAATACAAACAATAAATGTAAGAGCAAGTAAAAGATGAAAGGTAAGAGATAGAACAATCAAACCACAACACCAAGATTTATAGTGGTTCGGCTACGAAGCCTTCTTCGCCCTACTCCACTCCCCGAGTATCCAACTCGAGATTTCACTATGTCAACAAGCTCCCTTTAAGCAGAGAAAACCGTTTACACGTCGCTTACGTTGTTTTCTGACACTAAGCTAAATGTCGAGTCCTAATCTTAGATAGAACCAATCTACCACTTCACCAATGTATTTTAAGGACTAAAATACTAACCGACACACGATCAACATAATCAAATTTATACATTATTTGATTTTACACACAAACACAAGATAAAGAAAATAGAGGTTTGAATCTTAGAAGAAAATAGAAGAAATCACTAATCTATAACACTTCATTGCTTGGCGAATATGAGTGTTCTTCTCTTGCACTTAATAGAGGAATGAAGAAGATAGAAGATGAGATTAGATCACTTAAGATTAAACTATGTTAGTGATCAAGAGATTTAGAGAGAGAAAGAAGGTTTCAGAGAGAGAATGAGATCTGAAAAATTCATGCAAAGAGGTCTGTTTTTCTGCAGATAATAGTGCATTATTTATAGCCAGAACTGGGCAAAGTCTCCTGTGGGCGGTCCTGGCGATCCCAGATATATCTGGGGGTCATCTTGCCTATCAGGGGCCGCCCCTAAGTAGACGCTCTAATTTTAGTCTTTTTGTGGGGAAGGTTGAAACTGATGTGGAACCTTTTATTTTGGGGCGAAATCATATTCAACTTTTTATAATTAAATAAAACATTTCTTTTATAAATAAAAATATTTTGTATATTTTTATTTTTGTAAAAATACTTTTGTAGAAATGTAATGGTTAAGAAAAAATATTTTCTTGATGACTAATCATGTTTAATGATTTGTTTATACATAACTTAAGTGATTTACGTTGAAATGGAAATTTACGATTAATAACACGTAAACGTTTATTTTTATCGTAGACGTTTTTACATTTTGTCATCTTCAAAACGTAGAGGAGTCGAAAAATATAAATAATGTTTTTAGGCATTATTTGTATTAACATATCAGAGTGAAAAATGAACAAGGACATGGGAAGACATCATGGAGGATATTGTTGTGAGACGGGGTGATGGTAAAGCTTATATCTTCTCAGAATCTGATTACAAGTATTTGAACAAAAACGACATAGAAGACATGTACTTGATGTACTTGAAAAGGGAGATTGATTACAAAAATGGGTTGTTAAATTCCTTAAGTGTTTTTGTCAGAAGTTGTGTAATATAGGAAAGAGTCCATGACTATCGGTTGGGAATTAAAAGTTACCAGATCAAGATCAACATTACTGCTCCAACTCTCACAGTCCTTGGTATTGAAAACCTTAAACCTTATACTATCATAACTCATCCTTTCATTAACATTGTGAATGAGAATAGCAAGCATGAAAAGAGGGTTATGGATATTGAGGAATTGCCAAAGAAAATTGATGCAACACTAAAGAAAGTTCTAAAGAAAGTTTGGGAGATTGACATTGAAGTATAATATGGATATAAAGATCCTCCACTTAGTGCAAAAGACACGGAAGTGATGGAATTCTTTAAAGAAGAAATTTAAGAATGTTTGAAGCATAGTGATCAGATGAAGATATGGGAAAGCTATGTCAATGGAAGACCAATTCTACTGCTCAGAGCTCGTCTTGAATAATTAACCCTTAGGGGAAGATTGTTAGGATTGAGAAAAGAAGGCTTCATCATTTTATAGAATATTGTCTTAATGTAGTAGTTAGCTTTATTATATTTTATATTATGTAATTAACTAATGAGCCATAATAAGGGAATTAGCCCAATAAGCAAGCCCGTTAGTTAATAGTTTAGAGATTAGATCATAAGTATAAATACCTTCCCTTGCTTAACAATGGAGGTAAGTCTTTCCTTTGTAACACACACTTCTCCTTATTCTCTCTTTAATACATTTTCCTCTTTTCTTTTAATCTCTCAAAGTCTCTATTACTTTACTTAACCTTTTCATATGTAATACAATGCTTAAGTGACCTGTTTAACACATACGAAATCAACACATATGACTGCAGATTATACGCATGGCATACTAACAAATTTGAAATATAGCACAATAACCACATCACACCATCACCAAGACACCATTCCATTTTTCCATATCCAAATAAAACACATATTATACCACATATAATTATACCCAAACTACAACCGGTCCAAATGAATGCGATATGTCCAAAACGACAACATATCACATCAATTTTGAACATCCAAATAAAGTTGAATAAAATTCATTGATGTTTCACACACAAAGGCTGGCCTAATCTTGCACCTAACCATCATACCATTTTGCATTCCCAAACAAAACTTCAACATCATCACAGCCAATTAAAACACATATTTAAGCAATTCTTATAACCATATATCAAACACTAAAGGTGTTAGCCTTAAAAAATTTAAGGTCTACAATAAAGTTACGGTTATTATAGATAGGGTCGGGTCTTTACGTCTTAGGAACTTTGTAATGTATGTAATAGGCTAGTAATGGACACGGGCTTATGAGTTAATATAATATTGTATATGTTCCCAACAAAAGCCGAGCCCAGTCTATCTTATCTATGTTAGGCGTCCTATTTAGTCTTAGGCGCCTATATATCTCTCTCCTTTAGCATGGAGAGGGTGTTGGTTTATTGTTATTCCTCTCATTTGCTAGAATACAACTTCCTTCCTCCACCTGAGTCAGAATCTGAAGAAGAAAGTAATGAAGAATATCATCAAACATCAGGAATAAGAATGATGACACTACTCTAAAAACTGGAAATGAAAGACATACTGGGAAGTTTAAGAATCAAAGGGCTGTAACAGTTGTTAGGAATAGGGAAACTGTAGGAACTCAGGTAGTGCAGCAGACTGGGATACAATGTTTTTTAGCAAAGGGTTTGGGCATTTTGCTAATGAATTCGAATCAACTAAGCAGGTTTAGGACTATGATTATCACAAGGAAAAGATGTTATTGTGCAAGAAAGAGGATGCAAGAATTCAGTTGAGTGTAGAATAGTGTGAATGGCTACATGACACTAATGATGAACTTGAAGATCAGTAGTTAGAAACACATTACATGTACATGGCAAAGATTCAGGAGGTATTACCAGTAGCTAATGACAACACTGGACCTACCTATGACACTAGGCCATTAGAAAAGGTACAATTAAATGATGACTATAATGTGTTTGTCAATGAAGGAGAATAATCTGAGCAAGCTGAATCTGTTAATGACACATATGTGGTGGAAAGGGCTCATAGTAATATCACTACTGTTTCAGCGGATATCAGTAATAATGAATGAGAGGTTGAGTAGAATGGTTGAAAACATTAGGATGAACGTGTGTTGCTTGCTTCTTTGATTGTAAATTTAAAACTTGATGTTGATGAAAACAAAAAGATTCATAAAGAATTGAAGAAAGCAAACACGTCTCTTTCTTAAGAGCTTTTGTGTTGTAAAATTAAGCTTGAGAAGTACAAAACTTTTCATACAAATCACTAAGAAAAAGAAGAAGCTTAACCGAAATGTAAAGAAGCTCTTGGTTTACTGGAACAAAATAAACAACAATGTCACGAATCTCTTAAAACACAAGCTTATGAAGTTTTTATAATTAAAGAAAAAAATGCCAAACTTGTAAACCAGATTTCAGTGCATGAAAGGAGAATTTAACACTACTAGCATTAGCAGGCCACAGCTTAAGAGCACTCAAATGACATATAAGGTCTTGCAAAACAATAGTCAAGTGATGCATAAGAAGATGGAAGTAGAAGAACAGCGTAGGATTTCTAAGTTTTAAAATAATACAAATCCTGTAACTGCGTGTAATGACATTTTGAATGTTTCAAATTCGAATGTTAAGTTTGTTTGTGTGACTTGTGACAAATGTATGTTTAATGCAAATCATGATATTTGTATTTCTAAGTATATTGATGACGAGAATGCTATAACTTAGAAGCCTCAAGCAGTGCCTATTAGTACTAGGGAACCCACAAGAACAATGAACCACTCTATTGCAACAACCCATAAGAAAACAATTGCTTCGATATTCACTATCCAAAAATCTAGAAGTTACTTTAGTATGCTCTATGAGAAAACTAGTAAGACAGGGACATGGTGGATTGAAAAACAATGTCTATCAGGATATAAATGGACACCTAAGAACAAAATTGAAAATGTGAAAACGGGTGTTAGCTTACCTTTAGACAATGACTCTCGGTTAACTAATGACTTCGAACCCACAAAAAAATTGGGATCCAATTTGTCCAATTCTCCATTGTCTTCTAAATTATTTTGCAGATCATACAAATCATCCTATTCATCGTCGACTCTAGATGCACAAAGCACGTTGTTGATCCCAAACTATGATTGATTCTTTAGCTTGTAAAGAGTATGTTACCTTGGATAAATCCAAAATAACAATGGTAGAAACTTTGTGTGTGTACTAAAGAGTATGCGGAATCTACTCTTTTATACTTAGAAGAACTATGAATGTAACAGTAAATATGATTGAACAAAGATGTAACAAAAAGCTTCAATATTATTAAGATTAATAATACGAGTATTTTGTCTAGTACTAGGGTTTACAACCTTGAAGCTATTACTATTGTGGATGCAGCTCTATGAATTCCCATCTAACATCATAACCTAGGATCTCCTTTTATACACCAAGGAATCCTTTACAAGATAACTACAAATCTTCTATAATTCAATACATATCTCTTCACACGTCTTTATCTCTTGAGCAGTCTTAAGTCTTCATGTAGCAGTCTTAACTCCTTCATCGGTGTTAAGTTAGTACTGGTAGTACTAACTTTCTTCTAGCAGTACTAACTAGTTAGTACTGGCAGTTGTAATCTTGAGCAGTACTAAGTCTTTGGCTTGACAGTACTAAGTGTATAAGTTTAATTCCCAACAATCCTCCCTTAAACTTGTAATTTACCTTTAAATCTACAAGTTTCTCTGAATTAAACCATGTGTGATGAGAGGATGCTTCCAAACACTTTATTGTCTTGGTCTGATTGCTTGCATGAAGATTTTTCTTAGAAGCTCATTTGCCATCTCTGAATGTTGTTCTACTAACAGCCTGTTAACCAACATCAAAGTCAGAACTCCTTTTCACAATGAATATTCTTTCTCTACCAGCTTGAAAATAGTGTATCATCAATATTAGGTTCAAACAACCTCTTTAATTCAACCCATAATGCTCTTTCTTTGTCATCAGTAGGTTCTGTTGAACTGAATCTTTCTTTAACCAAATTCTATAGCATTACCAAATCATCCCTGTTAAATATTTTCAACATATCCTCAAAGAATTAATATGCTTCTGTATGATTACCAACCCTGATGATCTTCCAATATTTTCTAGATTCTTCAGTGTAAACCTCCCAGTCAATGATTGGATATTTGACATGTAAGGCTTCAACATAAACTTCTTCCACTGAAACTACCATCATCATCTGTTCTAAATCCTCTTGTGACAAATCTTTTTCCTCTTCTTCTGGTTGTTCTTGAACTGATCCTGAAGCTTCATTTGTCTTTTGCCTTTTAGAACATTCATGATCAAGTTCTGCTTCTGCATCCTTTTTAGTACTTCTAACTTCTGCAGAATCAATAATTGTTTCTTGTGAACTTCCAGCTGCTAACTCTGATGCTCTTCCTCTATCTTCAGTCTCCATAGGTACAAAAGTGTGGACATTCTTCATTATAGTTTCAAATAATTCCTTGAATTCATCAAAAGAATATCTTTTCAACTGCTGCAGTATATGACTTCCCATGTGCTTGATGTAATTAATCATATAATTCCTCTGTTAAGCTTGTGTCATGGGCTTGTTCCTCTTTGCTTTAGCTTTTTATGCAGCAAAATATTTCTTTCTCTGATTAATAAGATCTACAAGCATCTTTGCTTGATTAACTTCACTGTACTTATTCCTTTCCTCTGCTTGTAGTCTCCTAGATAGCTCTTCATCAGCTTTAACTCTTACTCTAATGTTTTCCCATTCTTCCTCAGTAAAAGATTAAGTTGCTTCATGAACTCTAGCCATCCTTTATCTTTCTTCTTCATCCAGTTCCTCTTGCAGTCTCACAGCTGCTTCATATCCAAGCCAATCTTATTCTTGCTGTAATTTTGTTCTCTTAGTTTGTTCATCCTTAGATTCCTCCATTTTACCTTTGTCTTTATCTTTGACTACAACTAGTGAAGGAATACTGATGTTATCTTGTTGAACCATACTAGCAGTACTAATTCCATCACTGCCAGTACTAACTACCCTTCTTCTTCAAGTATAAGTGTGAACATTTTCTTTAGCTGTATCTGCAAGTACCTTAGTTGTACTAAAGACTCCCAACTGATCTTCAGGTTGATCTTCTTGACTATGTGTAGGAGTAACCAAAGTAACTCCTGCATCTTGATCAATTTCTTTTATCATCCTCCCCTATTTGGAAGAATCCTCTAAATCCTTTTCATTATCTGAAACCATAATCTTTGCTCTTCTTCTAGCTTGGTTGGACTTGACAGTTTTCTCCAATATCTTCACCTTTTTAATAAGTTTGGTATAAGCAACACCATATACCTTCTTTGTTTGCTTCAAGTCTGCCTCCAAGCTCTCTACTTTCTTAGACAATGTTGTACATAAAACCATCAATTCTTGTAGTGTCATACTGCCCTCATCACTTCTAAGTGTGTTAACTCTTAGGAGAGGTGAATCATAAGACTATGTAGGTTCCCTCTCAGACCTAGTCTGAGCAATGGAACCCCCTATGGCTTCTTGGCACCTACACCAATTCCCTGAGGAAGAGGCACATTAGGCATTGCCATGGATTGGGTCCTATTTATGTTACCACTAGCCTGCTCTGCATCTAAGCTAGCAGCAGTAGTGGTAGCCCTTTCCACTCTGTCATTCCACTCCTCATAGACAGCCTCATCTGATACATTGGGTATAGGTTCACTAGTCCGAGGTAACTTAGTGACCTGGTTTAAGGCTTGCCTAGGTGTTTGAGTCTTTTGGTGTGATGATGATACAACATTATGGATTGGTTCTTTATTAGTAGGTTGAGCAGTAGAAGGTGGTAGTTGGGGTTCAAAGGGATGTCCTGAACCTTCACCTTCTTCTGCTTGAATTGCTATCATACATGGAAATAAAGGTGTGTGTTCCTTAGAAAAACCTCTTTTCATATTGCTAAAAAGTTTTGGAGTTAAAGCAGGAGCAATATATTTTCTGTTGTGGGGATTAAGGAATCTTTTGTTCTTGTCCAAAAATATTTGAATAAATCTTGGATACATTAAAAATTTATATTTAGTATCCAAGTTTTTCACCATACCATCAAAAATCAATTTAGAAAAGTTTAAAGTGTTGTTTGTGGCCAAGCAAATAATAGCAGTTGCTATATTGCTACTAAATTGTTCACAAGAAGTTTTCTTAGGGCTAAGACAGTATAGGATGGTATGGATTAAAAATATCCACTGTGGGGAAAATTTGCCTTTTTGAAAAGTCAGTTTATCATTAGTTAAAACATATCCTATCAGTGAGAGTTGATCAAAAATTTCTATAGTTGGTAAAACACTAATACTATCTACATCTGCTAATTGAAGATGTCTCCTAACAGATGCTTCAGTAATAGTGAATTCTTTGCCATCAACTGTGGCAGTTATTTCTTGCTCTCCATTATCAACTATTCTGACAGTAGCAGTCTGCCAAAACTTTTCGATTAGAGAAACATAGATAGTAGGATTCTTAGTAAGAGCATACCTTATAGGACTACCATTAAGAAAATCTACGATCTCTTGGAATCCTTCACTCCCAGTTGGTTTCTTTAGATAAGCAACCATTTTGTGTTTGTCACAGAATTCCAAATTTGCCATTAGTGATTGAGTTATGATAAGGGTTCTGGGTAAATGTTCGTTAATGAGAGTATGAGAGTTTGGCAAAGTTAATTGAGATTTTATAGACAGCGCTTAAGGGTTTTGATTGGATCGACTGAATAAAATGGATTCTTTATCTTAAAGAAAGCTTATAAGTGAAAGAATGATCAAGAATTATCCAAATTATAGACCCGTGTAAGCGAAATATTTGGCAGAAATATCTCAACAGCTATATCTAATTGCCAAAAATCTGTTATGCCTTAAACAGTACTAACGGTAGCCTAACAGTACTAAGTAATGCCCAGCGGTACTAAGTTTAGACTAACAGTACTAAAACCTCAATTCCGTTCCAAAAGGCATTTCCATCATCAATGTTGATTCTCACAAGCTCTCTTTCTGTTTATAAGCTCACTATATCTCTCAATTCTTTTGCTCACTGAAACACTCTGTTTGTTTTTATTTCATAAATCTCTTTATTCTTTTGAGCTCACACTTTCTCTCTGTCTATTTTTGCTTTCTCTCAATTCTTTTAAGCTTACTTTTTATCTCTGTCTGTTTTTGCTTTCTCTCAATTCTTTTAAGCTCAATTTTTCTCTTTGTCTATTTTAACCTTCTCTCAATTCTCACAGTATTAATTATAACAGCAGTAGAAAGTATACTTACCAGTAGTAAGGTAGGCCAACAGTACTAACTTGAATTTCATCATTAGTTGTTGTGCCATTCCAGTTCAAGCATTATTTCTGCTGCATATTAACCTCCCCTCAATTAATGCTTTAGAGGTTAAGCATTTCAATACTTGCAATCAGATATTGAAATCTTCCAACATCAAAAGCTTTTGTGAGTAAATCAGCAACATTGTGATCAGTGTGAATCTTAATCATTTGAATAAACTTCTTCTCATTTGAATCCCTGATGAAGTGATGTCTAATCTCAATGTGCTTAGTCTTTGAGTGAAACACTGGATTCTTAACTATGCAGATGGTGCTTTCATTGTTAATGAAAATCTTGGTATTCATGAAGTTATATCCATAATCTAGCATCTGATTTTGAATCCAGAGTACTTGTCCACATCAACTAGCAGCAGCTACATACTCTGCTTCAGTAGTAGAGTTGGCAACTATGGTTTGCTTCTTGCATTGCCATGAAATCAATATTCTTCCATGAAATTGACAACCTCCTGTTGTGGATTTCCTGTCTAAACTTACACCAGCATAGTCACTATCAGTATAAGCTTCCAAGTCAAATGGTGAGTCCTTAGGATACCAAAGGCCCAATTTAGGTTGACCTTTTAAGTATCTAAAGATTCTCTTCACAGCATGAAGATGTGAAACTTTAGGTGTGACTTGAAATCTTGCACAAGCACATACAACAAACATTATATCAGGCCTAAAAGCTATTAGATAAATCAATGATCCAATCATTGATCTATATAAGTGAACATCAACATCTTCAGCTTCTGCATCCTTGAGTAATGGCTTTGAAGTCTCCATGGGAGTACTTGCTATCTTCACAGTTGAAAACTCAAACTTCTTCAAGATTTCATCTACGTACTTGTCCTGACTGATGAAAATCCCATTATCTTTCTGTTTCACTTGAAGTCCTAAGAAGAAAGTGAGTTCACCTATAGAACTCATCTGGAATTTCTTGTGCATCAACTTCTCAAAATCAGTGCATAACTCCTTCTTAGTAGATCCAAAAATGATATCGTCAACATATACTTGACCTCTCTAAAATCTATTATCTAATAAATAGGTAGATAGAGTCTCATACCAGGCTCTAGGATCTTGATGTAGACCATATAATGCCTTTTCTACCTTGTAAACTTTGTCAGGAAACTCTGGATCTTCAAATCCTGGATGTTGACAGACATAAACTTCTTCTTCAATTTTGACATACAAAAATGAACTCATCACATCCATCTGGTACCTAACAAAATATTTGAATGAGGCATAGGCTAAGAACAGCCTAATTGCTTCAATCCTAGCAACTGAAGCAAAAAAACATCATTATAGTCTATTCCTTCTTATTGAGTGTAACTCTGTGCAACCAGTCTTGCCTTGTTTCTAATCACAATACCTCTCTCATCTTTCTTGTTTCTATACACCCATTTTGTTCCATTGGCCCTCTTGCCATAAGGTAAATCCTCCAATGTCTAAACTTGTTGTAATTTAAATTGCAGAAGCTCTTCTTGCATAGCTTCTATCCAGCTTGGATCTTTTAATGCTTAGATTACCTTTTTGGGCTCTTCCTAAGATAGGAAACAGGCAAATAGACAAGTATAAAGGTCTTCATGAGTTTTTCCTTCATAAACAGCACTAATAAACCCTTGTTTATTTATCATTCTCCTTGTTTGTACACCAAACAACACATCACCAAGCACATGATCAAGTGAATGATCTTTATGGATTCTTATATTTGGAGTAGTAGGAACTAGATATGTGGTAGTAATGTTGCTTAAATCCAATTCTGATTCATCACCAAAGAAATCAACATATGTAGATTGAAGTGGAGCAGTAGGAACTGTTGGACTAACAGTATTAACATTTAGACTACTAGTATTAAAATTTATACTGGTAGTATTAATACTTTGCCCTATAGTATTAACATCTTGAGCACTGTTTTCAGTCCTTTCTTGATCATTAATTCCACCTTCAGCATCCTTCTTTCCAGCATCATTAGAAGGTTGTGGTTCATCATTACTAGCATCCTTTGAAGAAGAATCAAATGGTGAACCATCGTTCCATAGTGGCATCAAAATGTAGTCTTGGCTAGATCCTGGCTCCTCACTAGAATGACCTGCACCAATACTTTCTTTTGTACCTATAAAATCATTAGTGTTTGTACATGCAACAACTGGCACATAATTCATTGATTTTGATAGAACATCAATATCAAATAACCACTTTGGTCCATCACCTACAATAATAGGCTTATCCTCTAAAAACCTAACATGTAAGTTTTCTTCTACTTTCCTAGTTCTAATGTTGTATACTCTAAAAGCCTTACTATTTAGTGAGTATCCAACAAAGAATCCATCATCAGACTTTCCATCAAACTTGCCGAAATGATCTAAGGTATTAAGAAGGTGTTCTACCTCTAAAGAGTTCATAAGGGGTCTTGTTATGAGACTTGACTACTAATACCCTATTCTGCACATAGCAAGCAGTATTAGCTACTTCAGCCCAAAATGTAGTTGGTAACTTAGAGTCAGCTAACATGGTTCTAGCAGCCTCAATTAATGCCTTTCTTTTCACAAAACTCACTCATAATCCTATTTTTGAACTCTGTTCCATTGTCACATCTGATTATCTTTACTTTCTTATCAACTAGATTTTCTATCTGAGTTATAAAGCTCTTAAGAATGTCACTAGTTTCCTCCTGAGATTCTAAAAAGAAAACCCAAGTAAATCTGCTATAATCATCAGTGACAACTAGACAATATTTCTTATTCATTAAGCTGCTCACAAAAGTTGGACGAAACAAGTCCATATGCAACATGAATAAATGATGAGTGATAGAGTTCTGAATTTTGGATTTACAGGAGGCTTTGTGTTGTTTTCCCTTAAGGCAAGCACAAGTTTGGTCATTTTCAAAACGTTTTATAGGTAAACCTTTCACAAGGTTATCCTTAACAAGTTTATTAATAGTTTTAAGATTTACATGACCTAGCCTCCTATGTCATAACATTGATTCATCAAGTGTGGCCTTTGCAACAAGACAAGTTAAACTCTCTTTGGGAAAAATATTCTTCATATCAACACTGTACATATTGTTCTTTCTAGGAACTTTAAGTAAAACTTGACTTTCATCAGATAACTTAAAGTCAGGAGACATAACAAAACATCCAATGTTAGTAAAAAGAACACTATTATTTTTGTCACACATCTGTGAGACACTAAAAAGGTTAAACTGTAACTCCTTGACAAAGTACACATCCTCAAAATCAAGTTTACCAGTTTTAAGAGTTCCTTTACCAGTAATTCTTCTTCCTTTGGCTCCTCCCCTAAAGGCAACATATCCTTCATCAAATTCCTTAAAGTCTGAGAGATAGGACATGTTTCCTGTCGTGTACCTTGAGCATCCACTGTCAACATAGCCTTGATCTTCTTTTTGTGGATGACCCTGCACATACAATTAAGGAAATTATTTTCCTTTGGGGACCCAAGCCATCACTGATTTAGATTTGTGATGTGTCGTTGTGTAGGTGTTATTTTATGTATCAAGTTTTACTATTTATATTTTGCTGACTTAACCTAAAAACAACACTTTAACGGGCAGTGTACCCGGTCGGTGGTAGTCTCGTGGTAAGTAGGGTGTCGATTACTAAGAGCGAGAGTGTTAATATCTAATTTATCAGTCTTTTAGTTATCTAATTTATGCAAGACCTAAGCTAATGATAAAGGGGGGTTCAGTCTGAGAGATTGGCACGAGTATGGGTATCTAAGCTAAGGTTTTGATGACAAGTAAAGCACTAAACACATACAAGAAGATTAACAAACGATAGAGAAGTGGTCAATTATAAAGAAAACATATCAACCATGAATAATTCGATAAAACGCATGTTTGTTTATTAGTGCAATGATAGTCTTATCTCGAAGCGGCATATCATTCCTAAGACAAAGGCGGTACTTCATCTTAAGACCTAGATACAAACAATCCTGTCACAATTAACGTGCATAAAGCATCCTATAGTCTAATTATAATCTATCATAGGAGATTCATAATGGTGCTCTTACAAAACCCTAGTTCATGGAGACTTTACCCAGTTACTGCTTAATGGCGATTTATATACTAGTAGTCTACTTATCCAACTATTCAATAGAATCAGAACGTTATTTGTTGAATTATCTAGGGACACCTGCTAGTCAACACGTTCAATAAACCAAAGGCAATATCCGATTAACTAGTTAATCCTTAGCACGGATTTAGAAGGACAGTATTTGTGATCCTATTATTCTATATGTATAAATCACTATATGGAGAGCTATCCGGGTATCTAGATTACTGGTTAGGTCTCACTAGACCCAGTTGAATGATAGGTCGCATACAAAAGCACATAAACAAGTATAAAATGATAAACATAATCAAACAATCAACGATAAATTAAGACAATCAAGATAAACAAACCAAACATTAAATCTTCATAAACATGGCTGGGGTATCATCCCATAGTCATTGTAAAAATACACATGGTTTGATATATGAACGATTAAAATAAAGAAACCCCAATCGAACGCGTATTCGGTTGTGCGAAGATTACAAGAGTTTTCCTATGATCTTGAGGCTTATTTCTAACCTTCTTGGCTCTTCTATACGTCTGAGAGCCGACTTGGCAGTTTGGGGATTTTCTTGCACACCTAAAACTGAGTTTTGGGTCTTGTATTTATAGTGTCTGAAAATTGGTCAATACGCCGTATTCAATGCAGTCAATACGGCGTATTGATGGGGTTTCCCTGGTTAGTAGTTGAATGTTGACCAATTATCATTAATGACCATAAATTGTCATCAGTTCTGTGTGTAATCATCATTAAGTGTCATTCAACTTTCCTTATGACCACGATTTTCATTAATTGCAAGATCACTGATTATTGACCGCATTAAATGCATGATCTTTGACTGTTTGACCGTGGTTATCTATGAAGTGTCGGCACAGATACGCCGAATCTTCATTACTAGATACTGCGTATTGAGGTAAACCCAGTTGGTTCTTCATTGTTGACCAAAGTATTATATACGGCGTATTCTTCAAAGTCAGGCAATGGTCTTTTAGTTCATCAAGTCTTGGATACGGCGTATAAGTCTAGAATAATACGGCGTATTTGATGTCAGTTTTGTAGACTTTCTTGAAATCTTCATTTATGCTTCAAAATGCGTGCCTTTTATATAAACTTCACAATGTACTCCATAATTACTGCAAATAATAAATATAAGCAATTAAGTACCAATTCTTGCAATAATTATATAAAATAGGTAATTTATACAGGATAAATGATGCTATAGAATAAACGTTATTTGATTTCATCAACTATATAATCAACACATCACACAATTGCAAGTATAAATATAAAGCGATAAATGCGAGCACAAAAGTAAAGAGATAAG
>BQNB010009686.1:2445-7445 GCA_026074375.1 Tanacetum coccineum
ATTTCTCTTGGTTGAGAAGTATTTTGGAAAGAATTCTTACGGGAGTAATACTATATAAGTATATTAAATTTGAATTACACAACCAGTAAGCGCACTGAAACGTACACCATCCTTTTTCTTGAGCTAAAAACGTTGAATGTCTTGTAAGAACAGCTCAAGACCGAGAAACGTTAATTTTCTCGTTGTGAGGATAAGTTATAAACCTTCCTTTATTTGAAGTCCGGGTTATGTACTGACATTTGCACATAAGCCATTTAGAAAATTAGAAATGACATGTTTTGAAACTATTTGCAACTCTCGCTCGAACTTCATTTACACACCCGTGTCAATGTTAATTGACATTTCTAAGCAACGTAATGTATATCGTTCCCAAGGAGACATGTCAGAAGAATCTTTTTGTAAATTTTCTGTTTTTCTGATTTTGTATTTTATTTTTAAAATATTTTTGTATTTTTCTTTTCTCAAAAATATATACATGGTGGTGTTTGATGATGATATCAAGCAGACTCATTTGTCAGAACCTCCAGATCAGCTGGAGTCAAACATCTCATACCAATCCTTCTGACAAGATACTTAAACCAATCCTCAGGAAGGGCTTTCGTAAACATGTCAGCTAATTGGTATTCAGTTCTGACAAAATATAGTTCAATTATACCATTTTCAACCTGTTCGCTTTATGGAAGTGATAACCGGCTTATGGATGTCTATTGTTCGCGAATGTTGTACGCACGGTAAAACAGGGTTGCATGAGATTGCTATGGCTGACTGAGAGTCGCAATACAATGGTATTTTGTTGTAGTTTTGAAGAGCACTATAATCCTTGAATAGATGTCTCATCCACATAACTTTGAGCACAACTTGCAGATAACGCCACATACTCTGCCTCTGCTGAAGACATTGCAGTGCAGTTTTGTTTCTTTGACAACCCAGCTTACAAGTTAATCACCAAGAACTGTATCCCTCCAGAAGTGCTTTCCGAGTATCAAGGCTCCGGCATGATCAGCGTCTTAAAAATAGCTTGTAGTCAACGCCAAAATGCCATTTTGATACCAGAAGATCCCATTTAATGGGTGCCCTTTAGGTATTTAAAGATTCTTTTAACCTCCTTGAGGTGCTTATGAGTTGGTCGTAGCTTGATAACGTGCACATAGCATATACTGCTTGCACTAAGTCGTGGTCCAACTAATGACAAGTACATGAGTGGACCATTTACTACGATAATCAATTGGTCTACTGGTTCTCCAACTCAATCTACATCTATATTTGGGTTTAGTAGCCAATGGTTACCAAAGGAGTAACAAATGTCCATATTAATGCTTTTTCATAATTTCTAAAGCGTACTTGGCCTGATGATTAAAATACCCTCTGGGGTGAAACTGGTGGATCTGAAGTCCTAAAAAGAATTTCACCTCCCCCATTAAGGACATTTCAAATCTACTGTTAATTAACTTTTCAAATCTTTTGTATATATATGGTTTGTAGACCCAAAATTAATGTCCATCAACGTAAATCTGCACACGTAGAAAAATTCCTCCCCCGTAATTTTATCTTAATAAAGTAGGGGTCAAATTGTACCTTTAGTAAAGCCTTGGACATCAGGAAGGTTGATATTCATCGTACCAGCTCATGGAGCTTGCTTTAATCATACAAAGCATTCCTTCCCCTGAGAAGGTAGACTTTTTCTGGATGATCTGGATCAACGAACCCTTCTGGCTGAGCACATAACCCTCCTCGTTTCAGTGGACAATTAAGAAATGCCGTTTTTTACGTCCATCTGATAGATTGGAAAAGACTTTGTGCTGCGTAGGCAACGAAAATCCAAACTTCTTCATGCGAGCACTGGTTCAAATGATTCTTCGTCAAAATCAACACCTTCCCACCTGAGCATAACCTTGTAGCAATAAGGTCGTGCTTTGTTGCGAAGATACAGTCTGATCTTCATCCACTTGTTCTGCCATAACACTTTAGCTTTAGAATCAACTTGCCAAATGGGTTTTGTCGACTATTCCCGACTTTTAGTCTGTCGAACTGTGCTAAATTCATCCTGAATGCTTCGATACATGCAGAATCAGCCATTGCCTCCTAATGTTCTCCGGTTCTACAAATACTCACCAGTGAGCGCGAACAGACACATCTCAGGCTCGTGTGGCAAGCAGTCGTACCTTGTTAACTGGCATGGGTTGGATTTCCACGAACTTTGTTTTCTAATGGATGACTCTGGTCCATCGGTAATCAAGACTTTGTGGTTGAAATGAATGCACATCGGGTATTAATCAATGTGCGTGAGGAAGACCTCACCTAATTTTCTATGTACCCGGTGTACAAAAAGGATTGATAAAATCAGCTTCATTGAAATGATACATTCGTGCTTGATCATTGTTGTTTTCCTCAGCTTGATCATGTGTTGGATTGTAATATTCTTCAAGTAAAGGACTGAAGAGAAATTCTAACCCTTGTTGTGACGAATCTGTCTTTTCTGCTGTAGGAACAACATTTTGTCTTGGGGGGCAACACGGGGGGGGTTCAGAGTAGTCCAAAAATCTGACGCCTTTCAGACCTTTGAGGAACGAGGCCTGAAGAGACATTTTCAACAGACATCTCTTGTCGTTGTGGTGCGAGGTCTGAACTGTTTTGATCAGACATCATTTCTTTGGATTTCACAAACTTGATATGCATGGACTCAACATTAAGCGGTTCTCTGTTGTAAACACATATCCTTTTCGACGAGATAGAAAACCCACCATGACACATGGATCCCCCTTTTTCTTTCATCTTATCCAGATTTTCCCTACTCAGTTATGTAACAAAATCACCCAAAGATGTGGAAGATGTTTTATTGAAAGGTTTCCTGTCTTTAAATGATGATATAATGCGTCTTTCCATGAGTGGATATGGATGATGATTAGATCCTGTTCTGAGTATACATGGCGTGCAACTGCTCAGCCCAAAATGATAGGATGGAAGCTTGTAAGCTGAACAGCATCATTCGAGCAGCCTCAACCAGAGTAGGTTACCGTCTTCGACAACCGCCGTTCTGGTTCAGTGTTCGAGGAGTGAAAGTTTGATGTTCAATGCCTTCTTTCTTGAAATAAGCATTGGAGTGTCTTTTCAAGGAATTCCGTGCTTGTCAGTACGGAACAGTAATAACTTGAGCTTGAAAAGATAGCGTTGAATCATCATGAGAAAAGTCTTTGAAACTTCGTGGGGTTCCAACCTTGGATCGAAAAAAAGTCCAAGTGTATCTTGAATATCATCAATCAAGATGGTGGTGGGAGGGCTTGGGGATAGGGGGTGCAATCACCAAATAATTTACTTCCCATTTATACTTGCAAACGCGCAATGGACCACACAAGTCCATATGAAGCAAATTCACCGTTTTTATATTTCTTCCTATTGTGAACTATGGAACAGCTTTTGACTTAAATTGAGCTTCTTTTGCTTACTCATTTCACAAGACGAAAAAGATGATCCTTGACATATGTTCAACTTAGGTAGCCTGTCACAACATCTTTCTTTATGAGATTAAGGTGATGTAATCGAAGTTAAGATAAAAATTCCTGCGATGCCATAAACCATGCTTGATTGGGTGAACGCTTAACCATGAAACGATTGGAGTTTGATGAAGTTGTTTCTTAGAAGAGATATAGTGTAGAGACAGATCCAACGACAACCAGTTTATGTAAATCGTTTCCCTGAGATCACTCACAAACAAGTAGATTTCTTGAAAGCAACCTCCAAAAATCAACTCACCGAATTGACCAAACCGAGAAAAGATTGTGATTGAGGCCTTTCGACGTAATAAACCCCGTTTTGATCATTACATTCCCTAGAATCCAATCTCCATAACAAGAATTAGGACAAACTGATCATTTCCAAAAACAACAGTACCAGAAATTTCTCCACAAATTACACAACAGCATAATATTGGCCCGTCAGTGCTTCGTGGCATCTAGATCAACTCATGAATAGAAATTAGTGTGTACAATCGGCAAGAATTAGAGGACGATGGAACATTGGACAAATTGGATCCTAAGGAATTGATATCTCAAGACATTATTTTTTATCCCAGATACAATGTCTAAAGTGGGGACTAATACTTGTTTGACTCACACTTCCTACTCTTAGGCTTCCAATCATTTTTGGTCCTAATGGCTTTGTGTCCATGGTATAACCTGATGGACATCTTCTTAGTTATACCACCATTTCATTCCTGAATTATATTCTCATACAATCCTTATAGTAACTCTTGGATTTCTAGATAGTAGAGTCTGATGCAACTGTTTTCTTAAGGGGTGTTGCAACAAGATTTGTTCCTTTCTCTTGGGATCACTAGCACTAAAGGCACGACATTAGGCATCCTTAGTTCTAGCATTCACGTCTTTCAAGTATCGTGAAACACAAGCATCATTGATTAGTAATTAAACACACATTTACCACATTCAGCACAAAACCGCATTTTTATTTGAAGTTCTGGAGTTGAACTGTCATTACACTCAGTTTATAGACTTTTGTTTTTCTTAGAATACTAGAAATCCTATGATGGTCTTCTACTTCTTCTTTTGAAAACTTCACTTGACTATTGTTAGGCACGACCTTATCTTAAACTGATAGCACTTAATTTGTGGTCTGCTAACACTAGTTTTGTGAATTACTCCTGAATGATTTAGAACATGTAGGATTAGTAATTCCTAGAGAGCATGAGGCAACTGTGGTGTTCTAGTTTGTGTTGTGTGGTAGGCAATTCTAAACACACACTCCTGGTTTAAGCACATTTGTTATCGAACCGCTTGGTTTCTAATCTGATGCAAACTCTTTTTGAGTGACTGGTTATTAAATAAACCATCCGACACATTAGTTTTATTAACCAGCTGTTTTCGTTTGAAACTTCACATTTCAGGAGGAATTTTGAAAAAGAGTCGGTTTTGCCTAAAACTGATGGTTTTGGAATCCGTTGAGACCATTTGGTTGTCGAACAACAGATGTTTATCAAACGTGAGTTG